>OZ023328.1:42246826-42494326 GCA_964007535.1 Brachyptera risi
CACCTGTTAATTCGTACCCCCAGATATCTCAGATATTGGTGGAGTCGTGATTCGTGGAGAAAACAATAATCGACATAAATTGAATATTTATAAATACAAGTGTAAAATATAAGTACAAGGTACAAGTATGAAATACAAGCATTACATGTGTAGATGTAACCGTTATCAATTCATACACCTGAGCTTATAAAATTGATTGAGATTGATCGATTGATTGATTTGATTGATTGATATAAATTTGATTGAGAAGCTCAGTCGTATTTAAGGTGATTATTTCACTGGTGATCATTGATCATTTCTTATACTTATGAGGCGAAATTAAATTTGTGACAAGTTCAGAAGATGTATCTAAAACAGAGACGGAAAGAAGTAGCAAGATGAGAAAATACGTTGGAGAAGAATAACTGTCTGATAAGATGGGAAGAGATATCACTGTGGTACAGACATATGAATGGGTGGAAGGGGCAGAGCAATTGAGACGGCAGTAAAAATGAGACTGAAGATAAGATTTGGACATTCGGGAAAAGGGGAAAAGATGGAAGCTGGGCGTAACAGAGTACTTACGGTAAGCTGGAAAAAGAGAATTTGAAAAGAAGTAAAGATGAATGCTGGTTGTAACGTGCAAACATATTGTAACCATATATATATATATATATATATATATATATATATATATATATATATATATATATATATATATATATATATATATATATAATATATTTATATAAAATTTATATATATATATATATATATATATATATATATATATATATATATATTTATATATATATATATATATATATATATATATATATATATATATATATATATATATATATATATATATATATATATATATACGAAAGCAAAGATATAGAATGCCAAATGTTTAAATATCTAACCTGCTTTAATAGTAAAAATAATAGTAAAACAATAGTAAAATAGATTTAGTAGTAATGTAGAGAAAAACCATGGAAGATATAGAGCTCTCTATAAAAAGGTATATAGAAATAAGAACTACTAGGACGAAGAGAAACGTATACTTCTGAAGATGAAGAGAATGAAGTCACAAGAAGCATCACAAATGGTAGGAATTAAATTCAAGGAGACAGTCTTAGATCTGTGGGATAGCACACATTCTGGTCATATTAATTGGCTATCTGGAATGGTGTTGGAACTAATAATGATGATTCAAAGCTTTAAACTATCTGAGCTATATTGTTCTTTGCTTCGTTTGTTATCTACATTTGAATGTGTAATTAATTATTTGAAAAAATACAAAAATGAAAGGAAAATCTTAATACACAAATAACCTATAGCTGTTGGTGCGGTACTGAAACATAATTGATTTTTATACTAATTGAAGATTACCTTATATTAAGGGGAGACGTGTGAAGAACCAAATTTGTAGATTTGTCAGAAGAGTTAACATAATTAATTTTTATACTAATTGAAGATTAACTTATATTAAAGGGAGACGTGTGAAGAACCAAATTTGTAGATTTGTCAGAAGAGTTGACATAATTGATTTTTATACTAATTGAAGATTAACTTATATTAAAGGGTGACGTGTGAAGAACCAAATTTGTAGATTTGTCAGAAGAGTTGACATAATTGATTTTTATACTAATTGAAGATTAACTTATATTAAAGGGTGACGTGTGAAGAACCAAATTTGTAGATTTGTCAGAAGAGTTAACATAATTAATTTTTATACTAATTGAAGATTACCTTATATTAAGGGGAGACGTGTGAAGAACCAAATTTGTAGATTTGTCAGAAGAGTTGGCATAATTGATTTTTATACTAATTGAAGATTAACATATTAAAGGGAGACGTGTGAAGAACCAAATTTGAAGATTTGTCAGAAGAGTTAAAATAATTAATTTTTATACTAATTGAAGATTAACTTATATTAAAGGGAGACGTGTGAAGAACCAAATTTGTAGATTTGTCAGAAGAGTTTATACACAAGTATATGCGTAAATCCCATGGTAGTAAAAGTTTTTCTCCATGTAGGCACAATCACATCAAGTTAGGCCTACACGTTAATACGGGAAAAGCACGCATGTGACATTCTATGTCATGTTTCCATGGAATAACAATTACGTTCAGGCTTTCAACTGTTACCTGTCAAAACCTTATAAAAAAGTAAGATATTATCTAATATTTAGTGTAGCTCCTAAAATTAAAACGTTATCAATTAGTCCCATAGATTTATATCACATTAATTATATCCTAAGTGGTAATGAGTTTGCTATAAATAGACCTAGCTACCCATACGTTATGATATGTTTTTTTCTATTTCTGGAGAAATGTATATAAAGTCCCGATGGTGGCAGCTTTGTGTCAGGACATTTTGCGCCCTTGGGCTTGAAAATTATGGCGCCTCCCCCCTTTACTTTGAAAGCAATTCACTATCAAATATATATATATATATATTTATACAGTTTCTCATTTAATGAATTAGGATGATTCTTTTCAATATTCTTTTCATTCGTGAGTTGACATCTAACAACCCGAATGTATACCATAATTCCAAATAGACTTTTGTATAAATGGATACAAACATTTACGATTATATATATTTTACAATTTCAATGGGAATGTAAACATTTGGCACCCCTCGAATATTTGGCGCCCTATGCGTGAGTTTCGTAGACGTGTGTGTTAATACGGTCGATCCTGACAAAATTATGAGACGATGATGAGAAAGAAAATAGTAAGTCCAATTTTTTTCTAGTGAGATTTAACGAAACTTCTCATGTAAATTTAGCAGCATCAACAATGTAACAAAATCTTGAAGTACTTGGAAAAAAGATTTGTTACGAAAAAATGTACCATATCAGAGACCATGCATACAAAAATTACACAAATAGTTATTGTTTCAGTTCACGCATATAACCACTGTATACAAGTTCAAAATCATGAGTAAAAACATATACACTGTGTATATTTTTCAATAAAAATGTGATTGCAATCATCATTTCTACCAACGCCAATAGATCCTAGTCATCAGTAGAGTGCGTCGTTAAATCGAATATAAATAATAAATCATGATTTCTAATCTCAGTTTCAGGAATTTTGATTTTTTTAAAAATCCATTTCCATTCACAGGTGTTTTATGAGACGGCAAAAAAAAATTGTTGCCTAATAAGCCTATATCAAATCAAACTATATTATTATTATTCTTTCATTCGAAGTTTTCTTGTAAAGCGGTTAGAACCGAGCAATAACTTCAAGAATGTATTCACTTCCTCTCAAAAACGAGAAAATCTCAATAATTATGCCGTTGTATATATATATATATATCACGTTAGCATTATCCAATATATATAATTTCGTCTGAATAATCGCGAAATGAGCAAACGCGTGAAGTGAAACCGTATATTGGAATTACGTAATTATTTATTCACCAACTTTGAATTTTAATTAACACACAAGTGAAATAAGCGATGTATTCAAACACACGAAGGATACGTGCATCCAACCAAAAAAATATATATACAAAATAAATATATTTCTCTATGCGATTATGTATTTACTATGCATAAAAGATCGGACCACTTCATTTGGCCTGAATATGACTTGAAGTAGATCTAATTGATTTCTTTATTTTGTTTTGAGGGTCATGTATTAATTATTCAGCAATTATACTCGAACTGTTAAGGTATGACTTTGACCGCACTCACGTGTAACGCAAAAAAATGTCAAGGCATATTATTTACGTTATTTATCGAGACTTTAAACCCCTTATCACTACTTTATAATAAGACAGTATTGTAAATGATTATGATTTCCACATTTAATACACCTTATTAATGTAATTCTTATATTGCACTGTAAATTAAATTGCCGATTGATTAAGCCATTGTATTGCTTTGAGCGCTTACTTGGTATTTAAACAGTTGATACAGAATTATTGGTTCAGCCTATAAAAGTGATTTATGTTTGTGTAATGCAATGTTAATATAACGACTAAAGATACGATACTTCATAAAGATAAGTAAAACATTGATGTTTGTATATGTAAGGAAATGGCATATCAAAACGTAGCTTCACTGATTCTTCACTGTTTTTGTTCATATAAGTAAACATATTGTGTTATATTTTATATTTTTGTTTCATTGTAATTGATAGGTCTAGGTAGCTGGGATAATAATGATTCGTCCTTTCAGAATGTTGGAATAATCGGATGAACTGGGTCGTGGCCACATATTAACCATCCCAAACTGTATTCACCAAAACGACAGAGGAAAACTACGAAAACCTATTATTGGGATGGTCGATTGTAACGGGAATCTAACCCCATTTTTCGGAATGACGTTTGCTAACCACACAGTGTTGAATCCAGGCATACCTCTCGTTTCGTCGCTCGTCGTTTGCCCCCCTGGGATAAAAACATTGGCACTAGGTACATAGTGTATTTTTTGAGAAACCTGTATTTCGTTTTTTTTAAATATTTGTAAAAACTAAAAAGTATTAGGAATTCACTTTTTATCACCGGTACTAAGGTAAAAAACAATTTCAGATGTGATTTATTTGTATTGTTATTTGCTTTATGCCCGTGAATCCTGGGGAGTGACACTTCAAATGTGAGAAGTGGCTGGAGTGTAGTCAATTTGATCAATGCTGGAAATATTTTTAGAAATGTGCCTCTATTATTTTTGCACGGCCAATATCAAGGTGTATTTTATATATATATATATATATATATATATATATATATATATATATATATATATATATATATATATATATATATATATACATTCATATATATATATATATATATATATAATTATATATATATATATACATATATATATATATATATATATATATATATATATATATATATATATATATATATATATAATATATATATATATATATATATATATATATATATATATATATATATATATATATATATATATATATGTATATATATATATATATATATATATATATATATATATATATATATATATATATATATATAGAGAGAGAGAGAGAGAGAGAGAGAGAGAGAGATCTAATATGGATTCTCTTGCTTAATTTTTTGTAAGTATCCCTTGCCCCCCGGAAAACACAGAAGCACCCCCGCAACGAAATCTCTTAATTCAACACTGTAACCACTGATCTATCCGTTTAGGACAGGTGTTTTAGGGATCTATTACCCTACCGCAAAAATACTCCATCTGATAGGATTAGCCCCTGGGAAACTAACACCTGTGCCATAGATTATTCCCAGTGCCTAAATGATGTTAATTAATGAAGGAACTGGTGGTAGTGGTGGTAACTAAACTCTATGCAGTGAAGTCAGTGAAATTAGTGAGTGTAGAATTACCAACCTTAGGGATCGTGTACCAACTCCAGTAATGAAACTCTAGGAGTAATAGTTTTTGCAATGCCCCTTTGGTTGTATTTCTGTAAAAGACTAACTCAAGTCTTAATTTAAGGGGAACCTACCCACACAAATGTATCACATTTTTTTGTATTCATTGATGTATGAATAGAAAATAATATAATAGGATAATATATGAATAGTCTATTACAAATTCAAAATGAATATAAAGGATGAAAATTCCCTAAAAGGTTGGGAAAAACTAGCTGAAAACTACGAAAAACCGTTACATACAACAAAACCAGTAGATATAGTAGGCATGAAGGTGACAATAAATACATTGGTTGAGTAAACCTTCCTCTATCAGATAAACTAAATTTCATCAGTATAACTACAACCGTTTTGTTACAGATAAATAGTTTCTGTTACCTTGATTTAAAAAAAAAATGTGACTTTCCGAGGTCGTGTATGCCAAGCGCGTATGGTTGAACGATTTATTTTCAGTTTAGCCCAACTGCAATTGTTTCACAAACACATCGATAACATACAAGATAAAATATATCTCAAAAAGTAATCAAATTATGTATGTAACACGAGATGCATGTTTTGTGACAATTTTCAGTGTCAACTGAAGCGTAAACAACGTGAATTTCCGGATGAACGTAATGTGTGAAACTGCTTCACACCATGTTGAGAAGTATCTTCTAAAATATTGTCGATCCATAATACATTCACCATAAGTTTACAAACAATCACCCTGGTGGGAATTTTTTGCCCTATGGAGACTGGGGACGCCTTAAACCTGTGCTACACTTGTTTTGAAAAACCGGAAGTAGCCCGTTAAGACCGGATTAAATTGCACTGGAAGTGGCCCCCTGGTATGTGAAGTACTTGTCAATTGACACACCCCCTTTTCACTATCTCTAGCGGTCTAATAACCCCAAGGTAAACAGATAGAAGAGTTACAATACCTCAGATTATTTATTGCACCTGACTTGAGTATAAGAACCCCGTATAATCTGAAACACTTTATACTTAAATGTTATCTCTGACACCGCCGTGGTAATACAACTTCACGGTATGACGCTGAACCCGGTAATTAGAGTAATTAACTTTTTTTTCAGTAACATTTTGGGGGGGGGGGGGGGGGCTTTGCAATACTGTTGCAAAAATGAGGACGATATGCCCGTCAAGGAAGTATCTGATATTTAGAGGAAGACAGAGAGAGAGAGAGAGAGAGAGAGAGAGAGAGAGAGAGAGAGAGAGAACCGGCACATGTAACTGAGTGGTTAACGCACATGCTTCATGTGATCCGGGAGGTGAAGGGGCATATCAGACCCAGTTCGATCCCCGCCACCGTCCATCTTTACAGGGTTTTTCGTGGTTTTCCTCTGTAGTCTAGGCTAATGCCGGGATGATTCCTATAGTCACATCTACAAAGACATCATACAAGTTATATCATGCAGACACTAATGTGAATTCGGGGGTACTACAATATTTGTAATTACATCAAGGGGCTAAGTCTGCATGATTATATGCACCGGCCTAATTATAGTCTTGGAAAATCAATCGTTGTTTTTATGCTCTCGATTTTAATGACGGCGAGGTCTCTTTCTTCTACTCTAGCTCGTTTGAAATTGAGCAACTTCAAGGTATTATATTCTCGAAATGTTTATGTTTTATACTATCACTATTATTTATATCATATAATGATAATGTAATTGCTCTAAAGATGATTTTTAATTTATTATATTTTCATAATTTCAGTCTCATTCGCTCTCATCTTCAAAAATTATTCTGTGTCTGAATTGTTTCTATTTCTTTGTGAAATCCATTTTTGAAAAAATAATACAAATTGAAGTTCGTCAAGATATTATCACAATAGTTCCATGTATATTCATCACCATAATTTTGTTCGTTGCAAAAATGTAATTCATTGATTTAATAACGTATCAATTGGTAAAGTGTTCATAGTTATTTTTGTTATAGCCAATGTTTTTCTCGACTATTCACATAGCTTCCTCAACTGAACTTCCAAGTACTGGCTTTTTATAATTTATTATGATTTCAATTCTGTAATCCAAGTCTTCCAATAACAAAATCAGAGGAATAATAAAAGTGTTTACCATCATTCTCAACATACTACATGATCTAGAACCGCAGTCTCAGTGCCCCTGACAGGTATGCGACGTCTGTTGAGGCAAGTAACAAAAATTGCCTATCGTTCAGGTATACTTCAATTTAGACTAGAATTTATTCATCCAGCTACATGCAAGCTTTTTGTAGACTACAAGTATTGTCGACAGATGTCTCTACTTACTCGAAGCGTATTACGAATATATTAAATAATATGATCAGTCTCACTTCGTCTGGAATGAAAAATTTAATATCGAAATAAAATAAATTAAATCTTCATCCTTGTAATTGATCTATGAATCATTTATTTATTCATTTCATCGAGTTTTATTTTCGTCGCTTACTACATTATTGAATTTAATGGTTGAAAGTTGGTAAAACGAACGAGTACCGACCTTGTTATGTCATAACTTCTGTTTCTCATAGATGCTGCCTTATTGAACATGTGAGAAGACGCAATATTCTCTTGTGATGTGCTAGATCGTGCAATTATTTTCACTGAGTTACTAGGAAAGTGGAGTAAACGGCTTTGAACACGATTGTATGTTTTTTTTACTTTCGATATTATCCTCAACTGACGAATTATTCTTTAATAAATAATTGATGATTATGACGATTATTGTTTGCTTAACGACCCCACTCACAGCTAGGTCATACGGGGGTACGAATGAGCAGGTGATTATGAAACTATGAAGTGATGATAAGTGAAAGGACGTTTACAAAGACCCATGCCTAAAGCGGGACTCGAACTCACGCCCGACGGTGACTTCACTTTCTGAAGCGGTGCCTCAGCTGACCGAGCAACCGAGGAAAGCAATAATTGACAGTTCACCTTCCATCGAAGCAAACTTCTTTTTGCATATATTCGTGATGTTTCCGATAAAACGTCAACTAGCTAGATTATAATTATTTTGGTGATACAAATAATCCGGTGATAGGTGATTAATATACAAAGAACATGCCTCATTAAAGAGGGATTCGAACCAGTTCGACTTCGCTCTCATATTTATTTTTTGAGATTATTTTAGGTCTAACAACGCACTGTAATGATAACTAGATCTAGTGGCTTCGGGTGAATGCATACTGAGATGATGGGAAGATAAGATAATGATTTCTTATGTTATGGAAAAGGTAGTGTGAGGTATATATTGTAACAAACCATCCCGGTATAGGGTGTTCGCAAGTAACAAACGACAAACAATCGTTACTATAGCAATACAGCGAACTGGTGGACTAATAAATATTCTGATTGGTCAATTCCAACTGGTGCGCATTGTTGTCTCTCTCTCTTTCAACATTGGGTGACGTCAGTTAAGAATACCCAATTACACTACGCTACAGAGGAAACCTACGAAAAAACTCTGTCTGAAGAAGAGCTCTAACAAGCGCAACAAATTCATGTCAACACAATTTTGAATTCACGGTCCTTTAAATATATACAAAACGCAAATATAAAGGCCAAAGATTATGAACGCAAGATCAAACTTGAGTGAATTACTAATTAGATATTGACATGGTTAGTATAAACCGCATTCAAGATTTAATAATAACATTTACGAAGTTTATTATTCACAAATTAACGTGACATGTTACTATTATGTCTAATCTGTAATGTATTTATTAAGTACCTGTAATGAGATTTTGAAATTATAGTACCAATCTTTGGATAATTATGTTGAGCTCAAGTACATTAGGTGATAAACTTTGAATCAAAGAGCAATAGTATTACCGGCACATGCAGCGCAGTGATTAACGTGCTCGCTTCATGTGATCCTGTAGGTGAAGGAGCATATTGGACCTGGTTCGATTCCCGCCACCATCCATCTTTAAAGGCTTTTTTTCGTGGTTTTCCTTTATAGTCTAGACCAAATGCTGTAATGTTTCCTACAATATAGGTCACGACCGCTTCCTTCCCATTACGTCATTCCCATTACTTAACAAACCATCATCCCATCATATCATTAAACATTCATCCGACGCCAATAAATCTTAGTTATCATTATAGTCCGTCGTTAAATTCATTATAAAAAAATATATATTGGTAATATAATATATTGATATTAAATTTAATCGATTACTAGAATAAATTCTCAATCAACGAATCTATCAATTTAGTACTGGTAGTAAAATAAATGTAAAATATATATTTGTTTTGCTATCGGTAGAAAACAAACTTTACTTTCAGCTGTTCACAATCATGAATGAACAATCATCCAATTAAAAAACACGTAGAAAATGGCAAACTTTCGAACGATATACAATAGAAGATAAGAGTAAATATAAAATTAATAAATAGATACTGAGACAAGTGGTCGAGTGATTATAACACTGAATTGTCACTCAGGAGACCGGGGTTCGATTCCCGCCATGGTCGATCATCCTGACAGGGGCTTTTCGTGGTTTCCTTCTGTCGTTAAGGTCAATACTGGGATGGATCCTTTACAACAGGCCACGACCGACTCATTCCCACTATCCGAAAAATACCTGATAAAATAACCTCTCATGTCACCATCCTACCATCTCATATATCATTCACCGACGCCAATAGATCTCAGTCGTCAAGCCCAATATAAAAAATAAATACATAACTCATCTTTAAAACATATGCGTATCATCTAGATCAATACATTTTTCATATTCATCACGATTTAATAAACCACGTAAGATTATCATAAATGCTCATCATAAGAATAGATATACAAATATATATCACCCTTGAAAAACGATATATATTATAGATCGTCCATACCTGGACAGCGATGAATTGTATATATTTTACCTCACACGTTTAAAACGCTCTGTCATTACAATTCAGACTATTTATATATCATAGATTAATTTATTTACCTGTTGCACATGTTTATTGTCGCTCAAATCACTCCACGCGTTATAAATGACATCATCGAAATACGCGTCTGCTTCTGCGTTGACGTTTACCTCTGGGTCAGTAGTTTTTACCGGTAAATAATTATGTTTTAATCCTCTTGACCACGACATTGCAAACACTTAATACACCACATAGAACAATATTTACTATTCGCGTATGTGAGCCATAGCGTACTGATATTCACCATAGCATATGGTTTACAATTTACTTTCACTTCACTGACAGCTAGCTATAGCCGCTTTGAATAGTACTCGCTGTTATTAAACACGTGGTATAAGAAAGTTGAAGAGAAACAGCGTTGCCGTATCGACAGGTGATTATTCAATTGGATGAGCGTAGCGAAGACCTTTATTCGACTTTAATGATCGAATATTCATATGAATAACCTTTATTGGTCCCTGACTTATCAAAAAGTTTACAGGATAGTAATCAAAATAAAATACAATAATTGTTGATATCAATATACATATAAATGAAATATAGTTAAATAGGTGAAAAAATTAAGTGAGAAATTGAAAATTGGAGTAAATAATAATAACAGTATGCTTAGAAAATTATGCTTATAGTAAAAATTGAGAATATAACTGAGGAAAATGAATGAAAGATGAAATATTTGAGGTACTAATAAGAAATAAAAATATTGAAAAAAGAAAATGTATCATTACAGAAAGAATTGAGAATTGTAAAGATGATTTCTTAGAATATTAATTGAACCTCTTGAAGCTAAATTTATAGTATCAAAAACAAGCTCTTTCTTCAGCTTAATCTGAATTCATTAAATTTTATTTGAAGTTTTTTAATCAATTGATTTCTCATGACCAATGCAAATAATGTTTATATTCCCAAGGACAATATTGAAATAATATATTCATCATAGAAAGAAAACAAATGTAATTGAAAAATAAATAGAGCAACATTAGTACATTATTGAAAAGAATACCCGAGATATTTTATTTCTGCAATACATAATAATTTAATTTTCCTACTCATTGGATCAATTCAGCATGAGTCACTCATGCCCTTGACTCGTAAATTCATCTATTCATGCCATACAAATTATATATTCATTCAAGATCATTTAGCGAGATTACCTAGAATGGAAGCATTTGAGTGGAATTTTCAGATCTCTTCACTTTTATGCTCTTGGTGAAATATTATGCTATACTCAATCGTAAATTGTTACCGTTACACCGGTAAATAGATTATTTGATCATTAAAAACTGAGGAAGTCCTTGTCTGTTCAGCGGTAACATAGGGACGACACCGGAGGCAAGGTCGTATACCGTGTAATAGACAGCCAACTGACAAGCTGCCACTAATATGCAAATGTTGCTCTTAATTTGAAAGACGTTTTTGACTATAGATGATACGGTTGTAGTCACATAAAGTGGACGGTTCAAGCTATACATTAAAATGCATGCACTCAGCTCAGGAAAAAAATAATAAAGATATACGTACTAAAACTAACTAAAATACTCTGCACTGCACGCATAACCTGTAAAAAATTAGTGGTTAAATGTGCGTAGATTTTATTCGAATTGAAATTTTAATTTCGGATTTAATTATTTCATGTGACTGCAAGTGTACAATGAATACATAATTACGACGATCTTTTTTAAAATTATATTGTGGTAATTTAATTTAATTAGTAATTTAATTAATTTAATTAAGTGGTACAGTAATCATTGCCAGATCTAACAATCAGAAATGTATAAAACAACTGGGCGTCGACTAAAGAATGAAGATCATATCGTTTTGGGAAGCGCAATAGAAATATTTATAAGGTAGTGAATCAGAAGGTTTGGGTCAACATAAACTTGGTGACCATGGTGACGTATTAGTGAACAATCAGTTAATTTATATTGGGTTTAACGACGCACTGTCTATGACAGCGAAAATACGTGAATCATTCAAAACCTGTCCATTCGATTAAAACGCATGCTTTTGTTGAGATGTTCCGTTATCATCGAATAATTATCCGTCCCTGGTTCCAACTGAAACATTAGGTCAGGGGGGGGGTATTTCCACCATCACTAGGGTCGCAGGACTCCTGGAAACCGGTTGGCCACGCCTGGCAATTCCTCTTCATCTTCCTCCACTTCCAATTGTTCCACCAATTCCTTCCACCTTATTCTGTTCTCCCACTGACTTTCTGCCTTCAACTCATTCCACTTTCCTCCTCTCATCTGCACATCCTCCTTGATCAGTCCAATCCACCTCTCTCTCGGTCGTTCCACTCTCCATTATTATTAATTATTATTATTATTATCATTATTATTATTGATAACGATTGTCACGTTCCATAAGAGTAATCAGGCTCCTGCCTTATGACGACTTACCGTATCATACTTAGAATGCGATTTTATGCAAAACCGAACTATGTCCAAAACAGAGTATTTCTTCAATAATATGTTGAGAAATTAGTGCTCAATGAGAATTAGAGAAACACGGATACTTGGCTTATCAGTTTCTGCTTACCAGATAGAATAATGGAAACATTCCATTTATTCTGTCTATTATCTAAGTTGATATACCATTTTCATCCATCACGAATACACGAGCTTTAAGTTCAATCAACTCATTGCAATGCTTATTTTAAAATAATCATATAATTATAATCATTAAATATGATCGACTCCCGGAAAAGCGAGCAAATATTCAGTTTACATAATAAATACTGTCGCTCCTGAATTGTAATACCATTCGTTTCCTGCTCTCCTGTGACAAAACGAGAATATATTACTTCCTCTGTGTCATGAATATCCTATGTCATATTATTCCTTGTGCATATATAACTTCATGTTACAAGCCGTAATTGAAGATTGAGAGGTACGCGTGCTAGAAATCAATCGATACCACACGAATGCATTTTGTATAAGTCTTTATAAATATAGATGGTAAAGGTTCCTTACCCCATGTTACACGAATATAGACTATAAATACGATTAACTAATAATAGAAACGTCTACATAAGTCGTACAATCGTGCAATCTATAATTACTAATTATTCTGAAATAGCTGGTGATAGAGACTACTTCATACTGTTTATATATAGTTATACATTATTAAACATTTTTTTATGTTCATTTTTGTTTTGTGAGATGATTATTTTATATATACATGAATTTTATTTTGAATATAAGTGGTACAAAAGTATTGCGAAGAAGTACGAAATAATGATTTGTTTGCATATAGCCTATATAATGACTACAATAATTATATTGAAATATTTATTGGATATTAATTTTTTTTTACAAAGATGTTTATTTGTGAATTTAAGATTTTACATTCAAGTTGTCAATAATTCACAAAGCCTGTAAACAGGCTTATCTGTGGTTTGCATTCGAATTATAACACATGGGATACATAATAATATATACTGATACAAATTAATTACAGGTACATTGATGGCGTATTTAGTTTGTGAATCAATCATATGAGTTCCAAAGATGATATAATGTGCCAATAATCATAATCATCATGATTATTATGACAATTGTATATTAGAACAATAATTGTAATGATTATATATTATGAATAATTATATATTTCAACAATAATTATAATATCAATCAATAGTTTAATGACCATGCTCTACGACGAGATTGTGGAAAGACTATCAATCGTAAATATTGGAGAGACGGTCGATAAAACTGGAATATTATTGAGTACCGCTAGATATAATATGATAAGAAAATTGTCATACACTTTCAATTTCTTGTTTAGTTGATATGAAGTTTCATTCTATAATAATTTATTCTATTTCGTTATCTTTTGATTTTTATCTTTTCTTGCTACTTTCTATACCCTCGTAATGATTGTTTACAGGTACGCATATAGCGTGGGAAAGTTACTGCTATTGAGATATGATTCCCAAATCATTATATATATATATATATATATATATATATATATATATATATATATATATATATATATATATATATATATATATATATATATATATATATAAAAATAGTCAAGGAAACCGCTGTACAATCATGAACACAGTTTGACACATGGACGTTTTGAGGAAATCACTAGTCTAGTTTTTACTAGCAGCAGTAGTTTTATAGCTATAGTCGTATTGGGGAAAATTTTTCTTTTCTTCAGCCCTGTGTTCAAGTTGAAATCTCTTTTATTGATTCCATAAATAAATACACATATGTTTACAAAAGTCCACAACGCTTGTGATACAGGCTTGTTTGTGGTTTCAAATAAATAAAATACAATGCTAGATATAAATGAATAATGGTGAAAAATGAACAGTTGATTTGACAATGAAGTACAAAATAACTAATTGCGCATTTCAAGACATCTGAGTTGAAAGAATGAAAAGAATGAGAATGAAGTTGAAGTTAGAGAAAATGAAAGTACAATAGAGAATATTTGTTTAGAAGCAATAAATTATAAATAATATGTGAAATACATGAAGAACGAAACCTGAGTACTGTAAAGATAACAGAATTATTCCAAACATACAGAGAGAGTAAAACTGTTACAGCACAAAAAAATGATATGATAATGATAATGTACATAAAAAATATATAACATTTCAATGACCATAACATGAACACAATAATATAAAAATAATAACCATCAAGACTTCTACTTATAGCAAAAAAAAGCAATATAAATAGCAAATGATATAAACAAGTCATAAGCGAGTAATGTGCATATGAGTAATATCTAGACTGATTCAATAGGTCACAATAATAATTCCTATATTGTATAAATTGTATTATATTGGGAAAATGAAAAATAACAATACTTATAATACTATAATATTATAATTTAATAATACTTTTTAACTTATAATGTTTGAATAATTTCAAAAACAACGACAATAAAGAAGAGAGAAATATGAAATCGTAATAATACTGATATTTCACTCAAGCATTGTACACGTGGTGTGAGAACCTATATTGTTCGATATTGAGGAAGATGCAGATCAAGGTACAATATGAACAATTGAATATAAACATACAATAAAATCATTCAAAACAGCATGATGAAAACAGACCTACGTTTATAGTGTACCAACTGAATATAATTATGTCGTGCATTGACTTCTCCATCTCCATTGTTTAAGTTATTAATGAATGAAGATGATACGTTTTTCAGGTTACTATAGCAACCTGAAAAGTTGGGGCGAAACCAATTAATACAAAAGTTATGATAGGAGAATATAATTTGAGAGACATTGTCATCCACTTATTAGAACTGAAATAGAACTGAAATAAGAACTGAACGGAAAACACGTTTTTGACTTTTCAAAATTTTCAGTCGATATTATTTCCTTCATGATGATAAAAAAAGTGAATTAATATCATCATCGCAGGGTTGAATCATTTTGATTAAAGTATTAATGATTCTGACCAATTGAGATTCACAATCCGTTATACCCCTGAACGTTAGGCATTTATACTGGCGCCGCAGTATTCACAAAGTATATATATTAAGGCGAACGAATCCGACCTACTGCATCAGTTTGTCTAGGTACGAGAATGTTCAATCACATCACGTGCTTCAAATGTACTGAAATTGAAGAGCGTGAATATATTTTTTCATTAATGAAAGAAACATTGACTCGGAACGGAAACGGTACGAGTTGAAAATAAGTCAAATGAATAACAAATTGTACTGTTTTTGTATGAATCGACATGATTTATATTTATAAATAATCATTTTCATAGTATAATCATATGTATAATCAATTATACATCTTATGATATCATGTACGCTTTGTATAGGCAACACAAATCATTAAAGCGACTCTATCCCAGCATAATACAATACAGCTCATCGGCAAACATTTTTTTTTACATCAATGTAATTTTAAGACAGCATGAGGAGTTATCGAAAGTTCAACGCATAATAATAAACTTGAAATCGAAATTTATATTTCTCATTCATCACCACATTTACTCATATTTCAAATTCACTCTTGATATAATACACCACCCGTTTGTTCATTTTTTTGTTTGTTTTTATTCATAATAGACTACATCATATAATCAATATCATTCATAAACACATTAATATATATTTGATATCTAATTTCAATAAATGTTTTTATATTGCTTGTTATTCTGTGTCTTCGGGCAACTCTATTGTGAGCAGAGATTTAATAAAGTTTTTATATTAAGTTTTTGGTTGTATCACCACAATTGTATTATACTCATTCTCACTTTCGGCAATTAAAATTCCAAATTTAAAGTAAGCTGGATATTTTGGTCACAATTTTCTCCAAGATAAACGGCTTTAATCAATAGACAATAAATACATAATTATATTCATAAAAGAGTTGGATTCGATAGATTGATGGAAGTAGTACAACAATTTTTTTCAAATGATTGAAATTTGTATATACATTCAATCTTCAAACATTAATAAGTTTGAATGGAATTCCATGATGTCATTATTTGTATTTTTATTTGTATTTATTAGCATTTCATTATACACCATCTAACTTGTATGACAGTATCACATTGTACTAACAAAAGTTATAAATATTTGTCAATTAAAATAAAATATTGATATATATATATATATATATATATATATATAGGCCTATGACTATTATCATAATAAATATGAGCACAAAAATATTTCTACGCACATATTTTCACCCAATATATTTTCAATATATTCATGCAAATATTTCTGGAATGATGTATTGATAATGTCGACATTTGATTACTTTCCAGGCTAAAAAGGGTTTTAACTTGAAATATCAAACACATTTTATAACTGGTTGTTGATGACGCCGAGACCATTGCAGCGAAAATGTAGGAATATTACCAAATACTCTCATTAACAAAGCCTGTGAGATCAGTCCTTTGTCTGCATCAGTAGGCCTCTATGAAGTGGACCAAGAGCTCTATCTATGAACCATAAAAGTCTTCTTGAAGAAGTATAGACTTCTGTCAAGTGATGTCACTCATTTTTGAAATTGAACATTGTTGAAACAATGTCCATCAGTTGGAATTGACCAATCAGAATGTTTTCTAGTCCACTAGTTTGCTGTATTGCTTTCTTAACGATTGTTTCTAAGTTGTTTGTTTGTTTGTTTCATTTGTCACGTGACAGAAACCTACAGGTTTTTTTTCACCTATTTTCACCAATATTCTCTAGCAAGAGGTGTTTATAATTTGTATTGTTTGCAATATGATGATCCAATATTGAACATTTTCCATTTCAAGAAGGGTCTATAACACAAAACACTTGCTAGGATTTTCATGGTTTTATCTCTATATCATAAGTAAAATGACAGGATGGTTCCTATAATATAGGCCATGACACCAACAGCTTCCTTCCCATTACCTAAAAAAATATATCATAATTTCATCACCTCAATAATCAAACGACAAGATATCCTAGTTATTAGTGCTATTTGCGTACAGTGCTATTTGCGTCGGTCGTTACCCAATGTAATGAATAATTCATAATATTACCTAAACAATTACAATTTTTTTTTATATATACGGATTTTAGAGATCGTTTTCGGTCTCAGTGTATATGCCTTCCATATAAATCATTTTAACAATATTCTACATACATTTTACTTTCAAATGTAACGTATCACGGTGATGCAATGTCAAAGTCACCTCTTTTCGATTGTAATTTTGGCTCATGTTTGTTGATTTTAACACTCTCCCATTTTTTATTTAATTTCTGTAATAAGAATATAATTATTTTTCATTTTATATCATGCGCCTGACTGCAACACACAGGGTGTCCAATGTCCATGATAAAAACACCGTTCAATAGCAAAGAATATTTTAGTAGGCAGTACGGCCAGTTTTTAGGCCGTAGGGGAATACTACGGTCAGCCTTTTTTTATGCAGTATGGGACAGATTGTTGGCAGTAGGGAAACAAAAAAGTAAAACAGGTATATGCCCTTCAAGGCATCAAGGGAATATAGCCATACCTTATAATCATACCTGTCATATTTGAATTCTCATTTTATAGATATTTAGGAGAGTAAACATCTTCACGTGATTCTTTTTTTATATTTAATGAAATTATTTCACTATATACTGCAAAACAATTTTTACTTCTATAAATACCAAATTAAAGATGCGCCAGCTAGGTCTACTGAGACAAGTGGTCGAGTGGTTTTAACACTGAACTGTTATTCAGGAGACGGGAATTCGATTCCTGTCATGGTCGACCATCCTGACAGGGGTTTTTCGTGGTTTGCCTTTGTCGTTCAGGTCAATACTAGGATGCTTCTTTAACACTGGCCATGACCGACTCCTTCCCACTATCCAAAGAACTCATTATAAAATAACCCATCATCTCATCATTCCATCATCTCATATATCATTCACCAATGCCAATAGATTTCAGTCATCAGTATAGTGCGTCGTTAAACCCAATATAAATAAATAGGTCATGTGATCACTTACGACAGTCATAGTCTAGAGGAATGAGGCCCCAATAACTTGATGATTGTTTTTTCAATTTTTCGGTTGAGATAAATTAACGAATAAATGTATTCATATACACACATCGAATATAAGCAATAAAGCTACCGACGGCGCAATACAAAAAGATCGAGTTAGATAAGAACATTACATTGCCTCTCCTTGATTTTACTCAGGAATGTGTAGCAGAATTTTTCCTATAATATTGTTGTTTTAGCCTCAGTTATAGCTACATGGACATGTCTATTTCGAATCATTATACATCGCAGTTATTTTTGTAATTGATTTTCAATACTGTGATTTTATCGCGATAAATATCTTGAGAGACTCTCTCTCCCTTGCTATACCTGTCTCAGTTTAGGAAGACATCTTTTGGGCTTTAAAATACCTCTTTATTGAGATTATGTACCAAAGTCTGAAGTATCCTTACTTATTTGAATACAAGCATATGGTAAGATCTGATGTCCCATCATGTTTGATATAAAGAACATATATATATATATATATATATATATATATATATATATATATATATATATATATATATATATATATATATATATATACAGGTCTTCATATATTTTTTATAATATTCATTGAACATTTCAATAAATTATTCGAAGACATACAATTTGCTTGGAAAATTATAACATTCTGTATACGATATACGCTGTCTTCCAAAAATTACAATTACGATCCAATTACCCCATGCCTAATGCAATGCTAATTATACCAGGATTCTCATGAGGAGAAAGCAAATTGGTCGACAAAGTGCCGATTACATTGGACCTCATATCTTCAATAAAATTCCATCTAATTTCAGAGAAACGAGTAGTTTGTATATTTAAAAAAAACAAATCGACCATTGGCTGAGGTCGTCTGGGAGAATTATTTGTCACAACATGCTTTACCAAATTAATTAGATACATAACTATTTTTACCCTGTTTCAGTCCCATATATTATTAAACCATGTACCATACACCATTACCATATATTACAAAGTGTAATCGAATCTACCACGTGATTAAATATATACTAATTTATATCACTGTGATTTCAAAATACTATAATCTGGACAAATCCGTTTCTCCACAACGACGTTGATAATTTATAGTTAATTTTTGTTTTGTTCGTCTCCTCTTTAATACCAAATATTATGTATGTATTCCGTCTCTGCTACGAGCTACAATATCTATAAATGTTTTTCTTTGACAGCACGCACTCAATAAGTGTTCTTACGCGGTCTTCTGTTAATTTCACTATCATCACTCATATTATGTATCAGTTATTGTATAATGCAGAATAGAATGAAATGAAATTGAATTAACCACTAGTGATAGGCGTGGCTAATCGCCAGGCCACCTTGATCTATACTTCATGTGTGAATTTAGAGATACTCTGATAGGTAAATGTCAAATTTCCCACATAACAAAACCCATTTGATTGGATGTTCTGTTTTGTGACGTTTGTGGGCGGGTCAATCACCAGTCGTCAATTGAATTGATCAACATACTTTTCATGCCTGATCTAATCAAAAGTTTCTGTAGAAAAAAAAATTAGCTTAAACTCTTGAATAATAACAATCAATATAATTGTGCCAAGAAAATAATTAAAAATTGATTGATTACAAACTTCGTCTCATTCATGTTTTTCAGCGAATAAATTAATTAATATTAAGCCATTGTTTACATTTTCTACCGCCCAACACGGCCCAAGTGATACCATGTCTCGTGCAATACTTCCTTCCTGATAGTTTCATATACGTCGTCCTTCGCCATTGTCGAGAACAATAGAGATTCAATCATGTTTTAGTTATTAAATAAAAAGGTAAAAATCTTCCTAAAACTCGCCAAGCACAGTCTGTGGTTCCTCGATCATAGTGGACATATTATTATGAGTATACGTGACAAGACCAAAGGCCAAGGCCCTTCTCAGAACCAATTATGTCCGGCCCTCATGACAAAGACTGATTATCACCTATATCATATTTTCTTATACTATATGGAGTTATTCAAATTTTTAATAACGGTAGTTGGATTTTTAACAATCAGTAAATGACCTTACGATCAATCTATTTAAAATAAAAACACATGAGCAATCACATGTGAAGAAAAAGAATTCAAACGTTAAATGCATTCCACACCCTTTTGCAAGGGCAAGACCTTTCACTGGAATACTGTATGCATTTTCTACACCCACGATTACGTCAGTTGTGAAGGTTAAAGACAGCCGGGCGTCTGTAGAATGTGACCCGGTAGGACAGATGATGTGAACCTTCGGATTATAAGGTAGTGGTTAGAGCATTAATTAGCTTATACTCCAAACGTACGGTTTGGACATTGACAATGATTTTGTATAAATAGGTGTGGACGTACTGAGAAGAGTCACACTTCTCTCCAGTGTTTGACTTTGAGTACTACTAGATCAACATGCAGATCGTGGTAAGTGCATTTAGAGTTATATACGATCTAGTATAATGAAGTGTTTACTTCATCGTGGTGATTTGACATTCATCAGTATTATTATAATATAATCAAAAATTCATCTGCCCAGTGCAAAAACTTTCAATACCTTCTTTTTTAATTTGAAAAAGATTGATAAAAAAATTGAAGTAAATTAAATTGAAAAATTGAATTTTTCTTCTAAAATTTTATAATACATCAAATTATTTTCTAAAAAAACTGTAAGATTCAAATAAATATGTATTCATATGAATACGCTCAGTAGAATAACAGGTGATAGGTTTGAAGTGCGATCAAACAAATTGAATAATAAGTAGTTTTTTATAGATCGAAAATAAGCAAATCTCGAAATAGCGTAGATTCTTATTCTTCGCGCCAGAAATTTTTTCGCTTCAATGTAATTCTTTGCTACCATAATTTGTTCATTTGTTTCAACAGACTGTCAAAATATAATCTCATTAAATTTCATACCTATCGAATGATTACAAATTCAGCTATCACAGTAAGGAAAATATTCAACTTGCAAAATATAATATTCCTTCAATTTTCTTCAATTTTCTTTCTCCTCGCGTATTTTCCGATTACTATCAAAATACTTGAATTTTATTCGTCAAACGATCCTCAACCAACCAACTAAAATAAATTTGACAATTACAATGAGTTCAAAAAATCACTAGATTAATCATTAACAAACTCAGATCAAGCAAATGATTGAAATGATTGAAACAATAAAAAATGAAGTTCTCATATCCAAGATCTAGTACATCTACAACTATTATTAACTTCTATAACAGAAGTTAAATATGAGAAGAGAATTCCTTATAGACATTTTATATACAATTAATGTCTACAATAATTTATTATGATATATAAAACGACTTACGGTACTCCATTAAAACATATATAATAGGTATTTTATGAATGCAGGGAAAATGTTACGAATTTGAAATATCTGCATTACTTCATACAAATAATAATCCTGCAAATATAAAACGCCATTTTCTGTAATTATGCGTCTTTGAAAAATCAGAGTCCAGTTCTACTTTTATCGTTCAATCTTTTACTAACCAAAGAATGCCAAGGTAATAAATTATATCTTGAGTAGATGAATTAATTTGACAAGCCGTGAAACAAATAAAATTTGCTCTATATCTGATTATAAATCATTATAATATGGACCGCCCTATGCATAAACGTATATGTCCCATAATGATATTCAATATTCTTTAATCTTTCTTGAGGTCACCATGAATTAATAAGAAACACCTTGATCGATAATAACACTTGATTATGGTCAACAACAGTCGTACACACCGTGGCAGTATAGCATATACGGATCATTAATCAAAAGTATAGTTGTTAAAACATAATAATACAATCATTAGCTTCAATTATTTTAATCGTTGGAGATTGACTTAAAAACTGAAGAATATGATATTGATTTAAGTACAATGTAGTCAAGGTTTGTGAAAACGAGACCTTATAAGAAACTATAATAGCCTTCACTTATTATTAGGGCTAGGTTGATATGTAACAACATCGAGCGCAGTTTTGGCAACCAAACATGTATATTTAACTTCGTAAAAGTGAAATTTGCTCTCCAATATCCTTGGTGTAATTTTTTTGGTTGATAATATCAAAAACTTGTCACAAAGCCAATTCTTTCCCTGTAAAGGCATAGCATGAAAGTGTATGATCGTTTGAACGGGGCACCACAAGGGCGATCTCAATACCCCAAAATCAAAATTATGTAGGCTAATCCTAATTTTTATTTAAAAATTTAAAAACTCAAATTTTTTTTCAAATTTTATTTTCGAATCTGAATGATATAACTAAAATATATAGAATTGATCAGGGTAAGATGGTAGAATGAAATATTTGTAATTTTCATTCACAGATTGTTTTGGCTTCATGCCTCTTGGCTGTTGTGTCAGTCAACGCTCAGTACAACGCTGGCCCCGTTGACACCTACGAGGTCCAAGCCGCTAAGGCCGCCCACTTCCGTGCCTACAACGAAATCGCCGCCAAGAACGCTCACTCCGGATACGCCGCCCCCGCCTACTCCCACCAGGCCCCCGCTTACCAAGCTTATGCCGGTCAATCCAACGCTGGCCCCGTAGAGACCTACGAGGTCCAAGCCGCCAAGGCCGCCCACTTCCGCGCCCACGCTGAAATCGCTGCCAAGAACGCTCACTCTGGATACGCTCAACAAGCCGCTCCCGCTTACGCTCAACAATACTCCAGCCCAATCAACGGTGGTCTGCCCGTGCCCGTTCAAGATACCTATGAGGTTCAAGCTGCCAAGGCCGCTCACTTCCGCGCTCACGCCGAGGCTGCTGCTTCCAGCTCTCCCCACGGTTACGCTGCTCCCCAAGCTTACGCTCATCAAGGATACGGACAGGTCGCCGCTGGACCCGTTGAGACCTATGAGGTCCAGGCCGCCAGGGCTGCCCATCTCCAGGCTCACGCTGCCGCTGCCAGACGTTACAGACGTGGACTCGTCGCCGCTCCCCTTGCCTACACCTCTCCCCTTGCCTACGCATCTCCCCTCGCCTACGCATCTCCCCTTGCCTACGCATCTCCCCTTGGCTACGCTGCTCCCCACGCCTATGGATACTCCACCGTGACTGCCCATGGCCATCTTGCCAACGCTGCTCTCGCTCACTCTTTGTATTAAACGAAGCGTTAGTTTGACATCTGCGAACAGTGATATTAAAAAGTTCAAAGAACATTTTTTTTGGTTGAATTCAGTGATAGTGTACGTGCATGAATGTAGTTACTAAAGTCATAACTGGAGAGTAAAATTATTAAATTGTCAATACAAGCTGGACTAATGGTCATTCAGTTGATCAGTGTCAGAGCTGTATTGTAAGAATTTATTGATTTGTATGTCTTTTACATTGTTGATGTTTGCCATGAATCTGGTATTCTTTTCAAATTGAATTTCAAAATTGATTGTGTTATTTTTCTGGTCATTTTAAAATTTCTCTGAATAAATCAAATGCTAAAAATATAATAAAAATTACAATTTCAAATGAATCAATAACGTGTATGCATTTATTTATTCCCCTGTATGAATTGAATCCTAACTCATCCTTTATTATTTTACTCAGTTTTAAGTTTTACGTTTATGTTTAGTTTCGATTGTTGTTGTTGTTCGTCCTCTCCGTCTTTGAAATAAAAAAAAACTTTTCAAACTCTTCATCTTCGCCTTCGTCAATTCAAGTCATCTGTAGTTATTTTAATGAATAATATTTTATTACACATTTTACCACAATTTTGCCTGAATGAATTTGACTTCGATTAAGCAAATGTAATAAAGAACTTCACACATTTATGAATTATGATTTTAAATTGAATAAGCCATAGTGAGGTTTATAATCATTCACCGTGCACTTAATCATACAAACAGTTTCCTTATATAATTTATAAATTTTACGAAATATATAACTGATGTTTTCATCAAAAACACTCATTGGCAGGTTAAACATGAACCTAAATCACACCTTCAATAGTATTCAGATTTATTAGTAAAACCATCAGTTATAAGACTTTAAAAGAAAACTTGCAATACAAGAATTGAGAAAGTCAGTTCTAAGAATAATCGAAATTATTTAATTCAAATACAAAAAAAATCTTGAAATGAAATAATTCTTTGCATTTCCACAACTGACTTTTCAGAGTATGAGCTCAAATGATAGTTTAAATGTTTAAAGCTTTATAAATAATAATAAATAAAGCTTAAAGCTTTATTTAAATGAGACATAAGAGTGGAAAATGTCCAGCTCGATAAAAATTAACAACCTAGTATCAGTGTTTTGTACGGTATTGTATTGTACTGTAATAGCTGCTGTTTCTCATAAAATACATTAGTATTGTGTAGAATGTAGTTTCATTTACATAAAGACGATAAATAAAACTGACAGTACATCAATCATGTTTTCGATAGTACGATAATGGTAATAATAATAATAATCTATAACCTATAAAGCATGTGCATCGCATGGGTGATGATATGGGCACACATTAAAAATTAAATCATCAACACTATAAAATGAGTAGGCTAACACGATTTTCTGAATGATCAATTAAATTTATGTTCTCTTTTTCACTGTCGACTAGACTGGAAGAATCCTTGTAATTTCTATGGGTTAATATTTCACACGACTTTTTCAAAAATGTTGAGGATAGAGGACCGGTTGCTCTTGTTTTTTCCCAACTCGTTTTTTTTTTCGATTTTCTCCATCAATAATACAATAATGTCAGTCAAAACTCCACAAAGTCTTCAAGAAATTAAGACTTGAACGTGGGATAAAAAAATTTGAGTAACGTGATGGATAGGCCTAGAGATCATTTATCTATTTCAGATAAATCAGTCCAACGGGAATAAAATCAGTCGAGCAGGAAGTCTTTATTGCTCATTATTCTTACAAATTCGTTAACAATGTTCGATCTGTTCATTTTATAACTACCTTCTTTGAACTTGTCCTAATTATTAGTGTTACAGGTGATATATGGTGTTTAATACAATAGAAAGTGACGAAAGTCATCGCAGCAAGGGGTACGATTACGACATATATTATACACTTTTGTAAGAAATTTAAATTCAGGTAAGTGTCAGTTCAACGATCAAGAGGTTCAACTGCTATTATTCGCAATCGCCAATCAGGAAATTCATCGCTATATTATGATGATCACATGGACATGGTCCTCATAATTACATTCTTACTACTATTTACATTGTGTACGTTTTGCTGTTGTCATAACATACAGCTCATATTTGTATATCAATTTATTTTTTATATTGGGTTTAACGACGCACTGTACTGTGACTACGATCCATAGCGTCGGTGAATGATATAATTATAGAATTATGGGATGAGATAAAAGGTAATTTGATTTTATCAGGTGTTTTTGGAAAGAGAGGAGTCGGTCGAGGCCTGTTGTTAAGGAAGCATTCCACTATTGGCCTGAACGACAGAGGAAAAACACAAAAAACCCCTGTCAGGATGGTCGACCATGGCGGGAATCGAATCCCGGTTACCTAAATGCCGGCCACTTGTCTCAGTATATTTTTGTATAATACTTTATCAATTTGTTTTATATATAGTACTTCATTCTCCATATATTACCATAGCTTTGTTTATTCTCACAAAATTTCAATTTTCGAAATTAAATTTCATTAATTCATTATACTTATTCACTATATAAATATATATGAATTTTGTATTATTTTGTCCGAGTGACCACCGTTTTGGCTGCATGAATGGTGAATGAACTTTTAACTCTAGAAGAAAAAACCTTCATGGACTATATTATAAAACAGGATAGCAATCAATATCAAAAATACATAGAGAGAAACAGATTGAAAATATCACAAATTAGTACACGAAAAGAGAACTGATTGAATAGAAAAAATGTAAAAACAAAATAGGATTTCTTTTAAGATTTTTCTTACCATTTTCATTAAACTCTGTCACATTTATTTCCAGTCCTGTTTGCCAAAACACCAAAGCTGCTATGGATATGCAACACGTCATGCAATTCCCAATTCAGACTCTCTTCAGAGCTAAGAAACATGAGGGTAATAAACTGTTGGATTTTTCAAATTTGAATGGTGAATTATATTGTAAATCGAATCATTGTGTTGCTCAACGTTGACATGATCGAGTAATGTACTGTATTTTCCAATTTGTTTCAAATTTGATCCACAAAGAAGACTTCAATGTAATCAGAAGAAATTGATTTCAACTGTGATTTGAATGCGTGGTACAATGAGAAAGTATGGTAATTTGTACCGCTGTAATAGATTTTTCTTGTATATAGCTGGTTTCACAGCTCTGGAACGCTGTTTACTCCATCAGTACAAAAGCTGTAATTCAAGCTGCAATACGTTACATTGTTTTTTTGTTTGAGAATACCTTAATATTTTCATCACGTGGTTCCATGACTGCTCTATAAAATAATTCCCACGTATACGAACAAAGCACTAATTACAAGAGACCTCAGTCTTTCCAAACAGGGTAATGTTCAACTTAACTTGTTTACCACTTGGAAAAAATATTATAATAAAATATAACCTTGAAATCTGCTCCAAATGATCGATTAAAATAATGTCGTCGAATAATTTATAAGCCAGACATCAAAGGTACATGTCTCAAGATCATTATTAGATATTTCGTAGAAGAGTTTGGTTCAATTTTTGATAATCATTTCCTGTTTAACTTGAATTATGTTCATATTTTGGCAATACATTTATATTTTGAATATGCTATTCAAGAGGAGGTAACACAATAATTATATTCTGATGATAATATGTGTGAAGTATTCATTATTCTATTACATGCCCTTGATATTCAGTGAATCAGTTTTAATAAGAGCATACTTTTCGTAATTATTAAATATTTCAGAATACGAAGATGAGAACAATTTTAATACGTTAGATGAATTCAATTTGTTATTCTCTCTAGCTAAAAGAACAGCCTGAATATTCATAAATGAAGAGAAACAAAAAATGTATAATTACTTCTATAATATGCTAATTCTGAAGTGCATTCGAATATGTGACATAGATATATGCTGCATTTATAATGAGTATGGATATATGACTTTCAAGCTTCAAGTGCACTAATTATTTATCAATTATTTTTCACCATGAGGGCTACATTTTATTTCACTCTTTTGTCATTATTCAAATTTCATCTTTTGAAAATAAAAAGTGATTTTGAAAGTGGAATAATAAATAATAATTGCAATACTATAATACAAAATTTTATCAAGGCAAACTTATCACAAACTGGACGATTTGTGTGATTTGTTTGTGTTTTTAAAACGTTTCATATTGAAATGTATTTTTATTTATCACTGAAAAATAAACTATAACAGAAATACCACCTTGATAGTGAATAAAATGCATACATTCCTACTGGTTTATCATGCATGTAAAATCATTATATATTTTATTAAATCTTTCAACCGCAATATATAGGACTGGAGCTTTTACAATGCTATATATTGCCAATTCGTAAAATATAATACTTATACATCAAGAAATTAGAGAATAAATTATAATATGCTCGTACATTAATAAAATATATTCGCTTGAAACCATAAACGATTAATAATTATAATTATCCAATTCATCATGATTCACATTAATACCTGCTTCACGTTGATGCCTCATTACCTGGCCATGTACTATTTCTAGTATAAGGTCCATTATTTGGCCACACCCTTATTCACCAATGACATATTCTCAACTTCATAGTGACATATTCTTGGCTGTCATAAATCGTTGTTAATTTAATTCACTGTTTCCATTTAATCAACTTATTGGTTTTAACGAGTGGGGGATAGGAAGGTCAAAGAGGAAATTAGATTAGTAGGCCTATAGATAGATCCAATTAGGCCACAATAAAGCTGTTAGAATAAAAAAATATATTACCGTTATACGTATGTGTAACGTGCGTACGCATGTGTGTACGTAGGCTTACTTGGACAATTTTAGTGAAAACATTTTACAAGCCTATATATAGCTTTCCACTACATTTTGTATAAAATCTAACGCATAATAAACATACATAATCTTACGCATAAATGCATAATCTTAGAACGCATAATATGCTGCGTTTTCCTAGTAGTTAAAAATTACAGATACGTCTTTCTTCTCTGAGGTCGACCTTGGTAATGATAATATATATTGTCACTTTTACGGTTGAGAACAAAAAATTACAATCATTTTTACACCAATACAAGTTTTGAAGTTACTGCCGAGATGCAAGGTCGACCTCAGAGAAAATAGCAGAGCATCTTTTGGTTTCATAGCTTTAGTTTAGTTCTCAGTCATATGAACAATATTATTCCCAATAAAACACATTCAGTATATCTATATTTGAATATCACAAAGATTTAGTTGTTTGTGTGGGTAATACCTTTGAACCATTCATTTTGATGACGTAAATATTATCATCTGTCGATACATTTTTATCTTGAGCTACTTGAAGTGTGGCGTCATCTGAAGAATAGACGCGCGGCTTTCCTGGGAAGTACCGACTTATCTTCAACGCGAGAGGGTGTATCAACTTTGCGTCGTAGATATCACTGTTCTGGTGCCCTGGCACGAGAAAATAATATTGCAGCTGTATCAACACTTTAAAACCTACCATTTTCTAATGATTCATGATGATAATTTGTGGTCAATTTTTCGAAGTTATTAATTGATCAAATAATTGCAGGGTGAATTTAATGCATTACGATTCCTTTCAGAACAAGTGTTCACTCAATGTGGACAAAGTAATTGAAGTTACACAGGGTAATTCAAGAGATTCTATTTTCCAAAGATGAATAATGTTGAAAGATACATTCGAAGATGTATTTTTCCAGTGATCGTGGAAGTTGACTTTTTGGAAAGTGATGTATAATTTCATCTATTTTATGCAAACCATCAAAGACATTAACTTGTGTGATTGTTATTAGTTTCACCTCCCAGTTAGAGAATGAATAAACTGCGACCATTTTTTTATAATACTGTACCCTTTGCCCAGAAATTAAATATGGAATTTCTTCTTATGAATACATCTTCGACGAGGAACATACGAGGGTAGTGAATAATGTAGTAATTTTTTTCAGTGATTCTCAATTAAATAAAAATGTTTGAAGTTATTAATTACCTGTTATGTAGCTTATCGGAACCCCGAACACGATGGTAATGCCGCATCCAATCAGGGAGTAGTACATGTAGCTGATAGAATAGACCATATGTAGAAAGTTACTGATGAAGAAAGAACAATCTTATGGAAGATACACATTTATTATGAATATTCAATTAATTCTTGAACTTCAAGCTTTGGACTGTCCCACTGTTCAAGATCATCCCCTGTATTGGTTTATAGTCTTGATAGAGGCAAAATTTATTCTCACTCGTAATTTAACTGTTTAAAATAACTAATATAATTTCTTCCCTTGATTTACTGGAAAATAAAAGATCCATTCTGGTGAGTTTTCGAAATTGTTGCAAGTTACGGTTAAGTCACTAACATATCGCCAACTTTATAGTACATATATTGAAGAGAAAAAACTGTTCTGAAGTCGTGTACAAACTTATCTTTATCGTGTTTCATCTTTGTCAAGAGATTTGTATTCTACAATTGAGTTTATCTCTAACTGTTCAGTTATGAGAAGTAGCATAAGGAACACGAATTTTTTTTTTTCAAGAATTATATCGTTTTTTATAAACAGGAACTTATAACATAAAGCTATCATTTCATTTTAAAATGTCTTCCTGTTTTTTATTTATATTGGGTTCAACGACCTAATGTGATTACGATCCATTGGCGTCGGTGAATGATTTACGCAATGATGAGCTGATGAGGTGAAAGATAATTTTATTTTTCATTACATTTTATTATTCTATTATTTCATTTGTGTCTTTGGAAAGTGGGAAAGAGTCGCTCGTGTGAAGGAATCATCCCAGTATCAAACCAAAAAGAAGAAACTACAAAACACCTGTCAGGATGGTCGGCCATGGCGAGAATCTAGTACCGTTCTCCTCAATGACGGTTCAGTGTGCTAGTCACTCGACCACTCGATCCTCTCAGTTTGACCGTCTTGTATATAGTTTGATTCGATCTAGACCCACCTCATATGTGTTTCTTCGATAACTAAAGGTAGAAGATTGTCTATCGTCGTGTTTAGTTGATGTTCGTCCAAAGTCCAGTGCGTGAACGAATCGTTCATACACCCCTCAGTCGATAACGACAACATCGGCGTACGAGGTTTGTCAATCGTCAAGCTGCCGACTGTGATCCATAGTGTGAGGATATGTCCAACTACCATACCGGAAGCAGCCCCCTGAAATCATACGACTTCTTCAGCTTCGTTCTGCGATATCGAATACTTATCAAGTATTTCATATATACATTCATATTAATTCGTTTTTTTTATCGATATTCATCGGTATATCGGATATCGGATATCGGTAATTCATATATAAAATGATAATTACAATAATACTTGAAGCCATACCTTCCAGTTGACACAAGGGAAAAGTATCGCTAATAGAAATACTCCCAGCAAAGGGCCACTTGTTGCCGACGCCATCAACTGTGACGACTCGATTACGCCGGAGAGCGTCCCGACGCCAAATGCGATCCCCATGGCAAACATGCCATATAGTGTACCTAAAACATCAACGTTCGTGAAAAAGTCGATAAAATATTGTTAAAACGCTTAAATCAGATAAGTGAGTTAGATGGTTTGACAAATATATTTCCAGACATTCTATTATATTTATTGATTCATCAGAATCAAAAAATATATATTACTTGACTGAACTATAAATTCATCACTTTACCATATGAACAAATGTGATTTATTGATCAGCGGGTGAATAGACGTGTCCAATATTCAAGTATTACTATTAAAAAAATGAAAAAATAGATTATGATACTGGCTCAAATAAATGTCAGTCAATAAGCGAACAATAATAAATGAACAAAAAATAAGTGGGAGTGTAGAACCTATAGACCATACGTAAGTTTTCAGTGGCATAAATGTATATGTTCAAATCGGTTATTATAGAGTATAGACACACAATATATAAAATCATACGAAACAGAAATATTTTGAACTCATTTGTTACAGAAATGTGATAGAACCGAATGTAAAAATAATTGTTTCAAACTTTCAATTTGATAAAAAAAAATTGCATTGTTTCATATAGGGTGTGTATTTGCTGGAAATCTTCATCACCAATGATTCTGATCGCACAGAGTTGTTTCTCGTCTGTGAGTTTGCTGAATCTTGGTGCCTGTTTCAAGAAATCCTCCCAAGTGACTGTGGATAGTGAGTTCAGGTTGGACACGGCTATGCTCAGAGCGCCGTTAAACAGGCATGCTATGACGATACCCAGGAAACCTAGAAAGAGCGCGAACGAAAATCCATTAACAATTTATGTAGGCCTGGACATTACTAACATAATCATGTCTAACTGGCGGTTGTTATTTGTTGTCACCGTAGTTATACAGAATATTTGTTTTATCAACTCTCAGATTGTCTCATTTTCAATTTGGTGATTTTTGGAATTGATTTATTGAGTTTATTATTGTATTACTGGAATGCCATGTATGTATATATATATACACACACACACACACATATATATATATATATATATATATATATATATATATATATATATATATATATATATATATATATAATATATATATATTTTTTTTATTTATTTTTATTTATTTATTTTTTATTTTTTTTTATATATATATGTATATATATATATATATATATATATATATATATATATATATATATATATATATATATATATATATATATATATATATATATATATTATATACATTTGTAGTTAGTTACACAAAATACCAGAATTGGAGAGTCAGAAAATGAGGAAAATATGTTGGGATGAATTATAGGCCTATATACTCTAAATGTCTGATTCGAGGAGATTATATAACATGATTGCCAAGTGCACGCAGTTGACAAGGCATGCATGGTTACAATGCGGGTGTAATTAATGGCATAACCTTGTTCCGTTATCATTCATTTATTTACATTTTGAAATGAACTAAAACTGCTCTGAACTTGATGCATCACATTGACAATTACAATGTTTGTCTGGCTCAGAAACTACAAATATTATTATGTCAAGACCGTGATAATATAAAGCTGTGGAAATTTAAAGTTCGATAATGACTCGTTTTCTTTCACTACATTAACAGACTAAACTATTGATGTAAGAATGGACATTATTGTATCAAGCATATTACCAATATTGTACTTTTCAATATTTCGACAAGTATAATATCTGGCTTTCTTGGAGTTTATACTTTTATATCTATGAAAGAAAAATATTTCATTATCAAACATAACGAATGCAATATTACCAAAATTATATCTGCATATTTGTGAGGTATTGTGAAGTATTATGATATTTAGGGACGAGATTTGAAATAAGTACCACAACAATGTATTTCAAGAGTGGTAATTATCTGCAGTCGGTTTCTCTAAAGTAATAAAAGTTTTCACAATCACTTTGTCTGCTTAATCTGAACTATTCATTGGATGAACTACGAATTCCTAAGAGAACATTTATTATATTGACATTCGTTTTCAATAACCTGGTAGGAAGAAGAAGTGATCATCAATGTAGAACGGAAGAAGTTCGTCAATCTTGGTGATGAGGCCTACTGATAGTGGATCACATGACTTGTAGTTGGCATAGATCACCATGCCAACTACCCAAGACAAACTGAAGAGAACCGTGATTACCGGAATGTCAGCCATTAAGGTTCTGTTGACAGCAAATATGTTTGCATTAGTTGTATGGATTATGATATTTTATCTGAATATAGGTACAGCTTTTTTTTATGGTTGGATGATAAATATTTTTGAAAATGATAACAGAATTTGAAATAAGCACAAATAGTACGTACAGTAAATGTCAGTTATTCCTTCAATGTAACTATATATAGCTATATGGATAGTAAATTTGAAATGTGTAGCCGAAATTTGGAATAGTGTAGCCTATAGTTGATGAACCATTTTCATGTCAATTATTCTGCGATTATTTGAAGTTGGTTATAATTCCAAGATTGAGGAGATAAGTAATTCTGAAAACATGATTTGACAATACAAATACAATTAAAAACAAATTGCACAATAAATGTACAAATACAAATAAATTTAATTAAAATTAATCAATGAAATTTAAATTGAAGCTTAGAAATATAATTCTGAAGAAATATTCAACAGTGGTTCACTTTGAATTTTGAAAAAATTCTCATGAAATATTATTGAACATTGTTCAAATATATTTTTTGAATTATTCAAAGAAATTGAGTTAATCTCATTGATCCATACTAACATTATTCATATTTGTCGTGTAAAGGAAATGTGATTGGCCTAATTTAAAATCCAAATAGAATTACCATTTTTTTTTTAGATTAAATTATTCTCACAGATTAACAATGAAAATGATCAACCAGTGGAAATTATATTTTAAATAAATAAGTATTCGCTTAAAATATTTTCAGTATATTTACTTTGTGACTGTGCTTTGCGATTTCATGCTACAATAACGCTGAACAAAGTTTTGCTGGCAACCAAATATGGACAGGCAAATGAACAGCTGTCCAAATAATGCAGAAAATGTGGTCACTTGGACTGTTGGGTCCAAATTAAACCTGGAACATCAGTTTATTATTCAGTTTATCTATATAAGATGAGCGGAGAGTAGTGACAGTTTATATCTGATATAGTTTAAATATTTAATATTCAATACCGTTGTCTATTATTTATTATCTATTCAATAAATCTATTTGATTATTTTAAAAAATATGCATTTTCGAATCATATTCCAGTATGAAAAATGTTTAGTTTGGTATCAATCTCGCTATTTCATAAAATTGTGACGTTTATATCTGTGATATTGAGAATATAATTGCAATAGTTCATAATTACTACAGTTTACAAGAATTCATATCAATCAAATGTGCTCAAAACTGAGACGGGTCATTTTAAAAAAACAATCACTGAAGAAAGTAATTGGGATCAAGGAATTAAGAATGTTCTAGTATTGCCACATTTGAGTCTATTTTACGTTATGGATTTTTTTTTTCGGGAAAGGCGCTGCTAAGAAGGATTTGGACAAACTCTCCATTGGTTGAATGGTCGTTCATCCCGACAGGAGTTTTCCATAGTTTTTCTCGCGGTCAATACTGGAATGGTTCCTTAACGACAAAAACCCTCACGATCGACTCCTTCCCATTATCCAAAAACACATAATAAAATAACCTTTCATCTCATCCCCCCACCATCTAATTTAACACTCACCGACGCCAATAGATCTCATTCATCAGTACTTGCGTCATTGAGCCCAATATTAATAAAAATCTTATTGCTCGAACGTTAACTCGTGTAATTCGGGATTTTAATTATGAGAAGAAAACAATTCAAGGCATTATGTACCGAGCAATGTTCCACAAGAAAACAAATCCGTCAAGATGGCCGCCGGGCCAAGACATGCGTGTAAATCGCTCCGGTATATATTACTGTTTCTTGCATTAAAAAGTGTGTTACATAGTGCTGCGTTGCACCGAAATATTGATCAGGTGCTTGTGAATCGGTGGTGCTATGGGCTTACAGAGGAGGAACTCTTGGTTAGTACTAAATGTAGTATTTCAACTCTGACTATGTGCTTGGCGTCTGGAGTAGGTGGGACAGCACGTGTTTCCACCCCCTGGCGGGGGTATGTTGGAAGATGGACTAGTCCGAAGCGAGTTCAGCGATTAGTGACAAGGACCCGGACAGTGCAAAGTCCAACCACAGGTGCAGCTGTATTGTTACTCATAGCCCTCTCAGGCGATGTTAGCCTAAACCCAGGTCCTGATGCAATCGCCAATAACGATGTATCGTTATATTACATGAATGCAAGAAGCATCTCTGGTGCTATGAAACTGGCAGACTTTAACCTACACTTTGCCGAAAACAGTGACGCAGATATTATATGTGTAACAGAGACATGGCTGCATGAGAATGTTTTTGACAGTGAAATACTTGACTCTAATCAGTATATCGTGCATCGGCAGGACCGACAACTTCAAGGGAAACATCTTGCGAGGATTCAGCAAGGTGGTGGTCGTGCGTGGGGAGGGGTCCTCATAGCTGCGAGCAGTAGGCTAAGCTGTAAGTCTATCGAACAACCCCAGAACGCAATCAACATCGAGATTGTGTGGATTGAGGTCACTCTGTCACCTAATTGTAGTATGTACATAGGATGCGTCTACCTTACGCCAAAACCAACGCCCATTGCTGTCGAAGAGCTTCAACAGTCAGTGTTACACATCCAACGCATTGCTCGCCCGCATGACAATATCATACTTTGCGGCGACTTCAACCTCCCTGACATAATGTGGCAACCCTGCATTGACTACCCAGAAATGTTGTCCCCGGAAATAAACGGAGATTCTAATGTGACCGCGGCAGATGACTTCATAGATATGGTCAACGAACTCGACCTACACCAGCAGGTACATTTTCCCACTAGAGAGGCTAATTACCTTGATCTTCTATTTATAAGCAATGAAGACTACACTGTGACACTTGCAAAAACGGAATCTGCCGTCAGATCAGACCACCTGGCATTTCAGTGTACCATTACCCCCCCTGTTAAACGTATTAATCATTATAAAATCAAACAGCAAACTAAATTAAATTGGAACAAGGCCGATTTGAACGTTCTTAACAACTCACTAATAAATACCAAATGGGACAATCTTTATAAAGAAGTTGATGTAAATAATAAATGTAGCACATTTTACGGGTTATTGGCGAAAGCCATTGACAATGCTGTTCCTACTGTCAAAATAAACGCGCGAAAATATCCCGTCTGGTTTGATCAGGAGGTTATCAGTGCACTAAACGACAAGAACCGCGCCTTCAGGCTGTGGAAACGAACACAACAAGAAAATAACAAAATTGAATATCAAGTGAAACGAGCAACATTCAAAAACATTCTACGGTTCAAGAACAGAGAATATTTGAAGAAAATTGATACCGAACTATCGAAGAGTCCTAACCTTCTTTGGGGCTATATCAGACGTAAGACAAACACTAGAAGAATTCCCATTGAAGTCGAGTACTGTGGAATAAAAGCAACGGACACGGGCACATGCTGTCAATTGTTCTCAGATTACTTTCTCTCTCACTTCCAACCACATACAAATTCAGTAAACTCCACACCGTTACCCGATGCCCCTCAATACTGTGGCGATTCTCTCTCGCTTTTCAACATTTCCAGAGATGAAGTTGTCAACTGTCTAAACAATCTAGTGAATAGCAAATCTCCAGGCCCTGACGCTATTCCTATAAAAGCCATAAAATATTGTCGCAATGCCTTATCTTATCCACTTACATCAATATTCAATCACTCCCTGCAATCAGGAACTTTTCCAACACAATGGAGGCACGGTCACGTCACCCCAGTACTCAAGAAAGGAAGTCGATACAAAGTCAACAACTATAGGCCCATCACGCTTCTGTCAGTGCTCTCAAAAGTGTTCGAAAAAATTCTACATGAGAAAATAACTCGTCACATCTCCAAGAATATTGCTCCCGAACAACACGGCTTTGTGCAACGCCGATCCACTGTGACTAACCTAGTGGAATTCACTACTACTGTGGCAAATCACACTGACTGCAAACAACAAGTCGACACGGTGTATACAGACTTTGCAAAAGCCTTCGATCACGTGAACCACAGTCTACTGCTACACAAAATCAAGGGCTATGGCATCAGCGGTGAACTACACAAACTTCTCAAGAGCTATCTCAGTGACCGGAAGCAGACTGTCGTGATCGATGGTGCTAAATCCACAATAGAAGATGTTTCATCTGGGGTACCACAAGGCTCCATTCTTGGCCCACTCTTATTTACGTTATATGTCAATGACATTCCGGACTGCTTCCAATCATCAAAGTGTCTAATGTACGCCGATGATCTAAAAATATATAGGCACATCAACAACGTCCGAGAGTGCTCTCTGCTTCAGAAAGACCTGGATAGCCTGTCAAACTGGTGCTCTACGTGGAAACTGAATCTCAATGTGCAAAAGTGCAAAGTGATGACATTCACAAATAAAAGGAAAAACGTTATTAATTTTCTATATACCATAAGCAATACAAAGCTTGAACGAGTTAATGTAATGAGAGACCTGGGTATAATGCTTAGCTGTGACCTCTTATTCAAAAAGCATATGGACACGATCAAGCCTAGGGCATTTAAACTTCTTGGAGTGATCAGACGAAATTGTGCAAAATACTTTTCCAAGTCCACTAACAGGCTACTGTATATTGCGCTAGTGAGACCCCAGATAGAGTACGCTAGTGTAGTGTGGAATCCGTTTCAAATCACAAAGATCGATGCAATAGAGAGAGTCCAACAAAGATTCATTCATCAACAGTGCGCCAAATCGGGCATTGTTTATCACAGAAAAGATTATTTGGATCACTGCAATACCAATAGGATAATGACGCTTGCTAGGAGACGATTGGTAACGGATCTAATATTTCTGTACAAAGTTGTAAATAGTTATGTAGATTCATCTTACACTGTTGGTCAATTGAACTTCCATGTAGCACCTCGTGTAACCCGAAAACAGTTGAAATTTCACCCAAATAATAACAGAATAGATATCAGTAAACACTCATGCATAAACCGGCTACAGAATTCATTCAACTCTATTTCTCACCTTAACACTAGCTTAGACCTGCATTTCAATAATCTCTCACAATTCAAATCCATTTTAAGATGTATAACAGATAGGCCAACTTAGTGTACTACTTCACGCTTCACGTTCAATTATTTAATTATTGTACCTATGTTTATGTTTATGTTTGTGTTATGTTTGTGTTTATTGTTTGTGTTCATGTATGTGTTGTCCATTTATTAAATTAGCACTAGTGGAAATGTATTTTTCTGTTGCTAATAAATACTAAATTAATTAAATTAAATGGAATCGATTGGCTATTTACTCTAGAAAGTTGAGTCTTCCATCGTTATACGACGTGCTCACGACAGCAGAAACCCCGCCTACTGAGATGGTGCCCTGAAGAATAATTGCCAGGCTGCAACCGATCATCGCCAAGCCTTGGATCACATCCGCTTGGATCGCTGACTTCAAACCACCCTGGAACAATACAATGACGCGGGAACAACGATATATAATAGTAATAGAGTGGTAAATAACCCGCCATGTTTGTTTTTTCGGTGGCCATGACAGAAGAGGGCTTTGGAGTGGGGAAAATGACTGAACTGGACCTAGGCCTAGTTGTCGTAGGTTATATTATGAAAATAGAGTAAGCGTGAGCTACTAAAAAACTCATGATCCTCAAGCTTTTGAACTTGGTCGAAATGAATCTTCAATTAAATAGTCAGTTGGGCCCTATTATTTTACAAAGGTCAGGCAAATGTTAGACCAAGACCTTTACTGACATTATTGGCAAGCCTGACTCCATGCTATAAATCTGAACGCAAATATGGCATTTGTATTGCCATGAATAGGGAATCATTACATGAAAGCTTACCTCTGATCAGAATAATTTGTAAATACGATCTAACATCGGAACAAAATATCAAATATTCTCCTTTGATAGAATGTCAACAATAAAATAACTGTCAACAATAGAATGCCAACAATGTCTTGCCCTCATCTGTCATGGCCGACGTCAGTTCCTGCTCTCACAGTTTGCTCACAAAGTTTACGATAAGAAACAAAACTACATCTTTCAATAGAGTTAAATCATTCAAGATTCAGCTTGATTGTGTAATTACCGAAGTATTTTCAATAATTATTTTGTTGGTCTAAAATTTCTTTCTTTTGTTCATGTAAATATGGGTCAACTTTATAAAGCTTTTCTAGATGAAAAGTGAAAATAAACTAATGTATTGCGAGTTTTAGACCCAGTGGTACGAAATGATAGTTGGGAATTGATTGAGCAATATAATCGACTTTTAAAGACAAGCGTGGATTTTGAATCGGGCATTTAGTTATGCCATTTAGTTAGGCATTACTTATGGTATATAGTTTATATCATTAGAGTTACCCTGGTGGATTCACCAAATTCAATACAAGAAAGCCCACTCGATTGGATAATATGATTTGTGACGTTGACGTAAATGGAGTGGGAAAACGTATTTGATTAATCAGCGAATTAACTTGTTATCACCTTGGTTATGCATGATATTTACGTACCTAAAATCCTTAATCAATCTATTGATACCCAATTATCAGATGGTACAACCAACTATTAACAGAATTTAGGATTTTGGTGGAGGTGCCGTGTTTGTATTTGAATGCCTATAATTTTATGAATATACTAATTAATTTTCGAAAAATCAGCATATCGTGTAATGATGCTATATCATCACCGTATATTATCCCATTCCATGATTCATAAAGGATGAATTTATTCAAAACCTGGGAGAGAAAATTTTATTTTTTAATTTGATGAACAAAATGTTTACTAAATGTTTTCATGTTTTATATAATACAACAATTGTTATATTGTTATACATTGGGCTTATCATCCCGTTTTTCATGGTCATTTTTTGGGGTGCATCATTGGGATGAATATAAATAATGCATTATAGTGAATTATAGGCATTATAGTGAAAGCTCAGAAAATTTGTTGACTAATTAATGTATTAATTAATATATTTATAATGAGTTCCTATTTTCGGATACATGATTATGTTGTTATGCATAGTACGTAAACTAACTATTTGATAATTTTAATTCGATACAGTTGGATCATAGCTAGAATTCAAAAAAGTAAAATATATTTTAAAAAAATAGTTGATATATAATAATCGATTATTCAACTCATTTAAACATTATTTAATAACTCATGAATAACTAATTGAATGGAAGCAAAAATGATTGTTTGCATCACTGATAATGTTCGGAAATATCAGAAAAACGGTTTCATACTCAAAATGTGTTCCGGACTTTTTGAAACTGAAATACTTTTATTTTCGGCGAAGGTGTGAGGTCAAAGAGAGCAACGTCTTGGTGCCAGAGTTCATTGTTTCCATTTCAAAATAGTACAGAGATAATTAATAAATAAGATAATTAGATAATTAATTAATTTGTCATATTGACAACAAAACCATCTCGAAGGTTTGAAACAACCAAGAGGTGCTGCTTCAACACGGTCCCATTATTATTCATCCTTAGCCTCAATTGAAAAACAATGTTACATCAAGATTCTGATGCTGATATAAAAAGAAAAGAAGTATCATTCTGTATGTTTTTTTATGTTTTTGTTCATGTTTATGTTTTTCGTGTTTTTTCATTTTGTAGTGTTTGAACTAGTATTGATTAATTTTTACCATCTATTTTTTTTATGTTTAAATTGGTTCTTGATTTCTTTGAAATATTTTCCCAATCGCCGTTAAATGACGGAAAGTGTCAAGATGTAATATATTTATTATGTTTAGTATTTTTAATCATAGTATTTTACCACATTTTTATGTATCCTCTGTGGCAACCAATTGATTGGCAGTCCTTATATGTATATATTATCAGTTCTAGATTACCATAATGTTCAAGCTGATGCTTAAGCCGCTGATACTAATAATGGACACCCAATAAGGAAGGCCTAATACTGCCTTCAGAGCAACACTAGGGATGAACACTGTCACTCCCATTGTCAGTAAGCCACGTATGATATATGTAGCAGAAGCTAAACGACGCACTAGACGAGAATGAAACCGCAGATCCAGATACTGAAAGACAATTGAACAAATCATAATGTATTTAAAACTTTTGGGCCCTGATTTCTAAGTGTACAGGATAACAATCGATATAAAATACATGAGAAAATATGATAGAACAAAATTATGTAACTGAATATTGAAATGATATAAATGGAACAAATCATAATGTATTTAAAACTTTATTGGTCCCTGATTTCTAAGTGTACAGGATAACAATCGATATAAAATACATGAGAAAATATAATAGAACAAAATTATGTAACTGAATATTGAAATGATATAAAAATGGAATAAAAATTGAAAATAAATTAACGATAACATACAAAATTATGACACTAATGATAATTGAGAGAATAAAATGAATGTAAACGTTGATGGATGATAGTTAGTTAGGCCTATATATAGATGATTTCTGAATATTCGATTGGAATCCTTTAGGGCTGACATTCCAATCTCATATTTTAATGAATTATGTATCAAAAAACATTTACAAATATCACTGAAAAACTTTGGAATGGCTCCTCGAGCACCAACAAACAGACCAATCACCTCGATCTATTTCAAGTTGTAATATTCAATTACCATTTTGTGTAATTAAATGATGAGAAGACATATCTGCTCTATTGGAAAATATTTCAAGTATAGAAACATTAAACTGTTTATTTATGATAGTCAAATGTTTGAGGTTTTGATTTAAGTCCACTTGATGTTAAAGTATAATAAATTATAAATAATAAATATGTGAGTACAAATTATATTTACAATGATATTATTTTCTAAAATGAATTTTTATAGCAGTGATGGAGGATTTCTCGTGAACTGCTTGTGTGTTGGACTGTGCGAGCTGCAAAGGTGTTTATTTATTGACATGAGGATTATGAGCACACTGCACTGATCACTAAGATATAGGCCTATTGGTGTCGGTGAATGATATGTGAGGTGATGGGATGGGATGATGAGATGAAAGGTTATTTTATTGTGTGTTTTTGGATGGTGGGAAGGACTCAGTTAATCGTGGCCTACTGTTGTGAAAATTCCCAGTATTGACCTGAACGACAGAGGGAAACCAATATCAGACAGAGGTCAACTAACAGACGTCAACCATGGCGGAAAACGAGCCCCGGTCTCCTGAATGACGGTTCAGTGTGCTAGCCACTCGACCGTGCGTCTCAGTTTGGGGTATTCACATCATTATCTCAAAGAGCAATATCCAGAAAATAAGAAGACTTGACTATATACTATGGTATCTTTTTTTATTGTGAATATTCATTTTACTTTTCAGAATTGCATGTGATGAGAAGTAAAACCATTATTCACGCTGCTATTTTACTAAATTGCTACATTCTTTACTGTCATTGGTAGGACTTTAAATGGAATGAATGAGCATTAAATAAGACCACCAAAGAGTAAATAACAGCTCAACAACTATGCATGAGCTATAAATTGCACTGTGAAATTGTGCATTGTAATGACTAATTAAGATGTAAGTGTAATATATAACATACCTGATACACTGATGTGATACGTAAGTTGAAGTAGACTGGCACAAACACGTAGGAGATGATTGGATACGCCAAGATGATGCCATATACAATTTCCCACATTGCACTGCCATGATAGAAAAGCTCGGAAGGAAATCCTTTGGAGAAATAAATTGGCCTCCTAAATATTACATATATCAAATAAATATTATTAATATTAATAAATACTATATTATAATATTATGAAATTCAATATATATATATATATATATATATATATATATATATATATATATATATATATATATATATATACATATATATATATATATATATATATATATATATATATGTATATATATATATATATATATATATATATATATATATATATATATATATATATATATTATATTATATTATATCATATAATATTATATAATATTATATTATATAATATTATGATGAATATTATAAATATTCTAACTTGTGTACCGTCGTCGTTCATAATAGGACAATGCATATAAATTGATTGCTATTATTAAGTGAGTCAAAACATGAAACGTTGTGATCAAATAAATTAAGAGGATTTAGATAGTCAAAAATTCAATCTTTCAATTCTATTTGGAATAAAATGTCAATTTTAGAAAAATAAAATAGTTGTAATAAAAAATGTATTGTATAATATTTTTCTTTCCAGCTGATAATAGTTACTGAATAGTGACATTTTCAAAACTATAATTGTCAATTCATGACTTGATACTCCTAATATATACAAAATAATAGAACACAGTTATTGCTTTTCGTGAGCTTTGAGCTGAGGTGACAATACGTCCAGACGATTTTTGTGAAAGAGCCGAATTCATGAACTCATAAATACATTCACTCTTGTCAGTATTTCAAAACGACGGTAAGTAAATGTCTTTTACTGATAGAGCAATTCAGCTGTGAAACACTTCTGTATGGATTTACTGAAACGATTTTTTTTTTAATTCTCTTGTACTTCCCTGTAGCATAGATCTATTGACAGCTATACTACTCGTCAACTGATAACTCTTTCTAAATTCTAGTTGACTCTTACTTAGTTGCCATCACCATAATTTAGAGCTGTTATTGGGGTATTACACATCAACTTATTCTGGTATAAACGCTATTTGTTCGAAATGCAACTTATCAGTCATAGGTTATATGAAAACGTATTTGCTTACAATCATACCTGTTTCACAGCTTGAATCATATATCATATATCATAGAATATATGGCATATATCATATATAGAAAGCATATATCTAGAAAGTCTTTTTTACACCTGGCTAAATCATTCGACTTTGTATAGCATTGCATGGAATAGCATGTATGATACGAGTAAATAACAACCGTTACTTGGGCTAATACCTCGCTGTCGATGCGCCTTAAAACCCTAATATTCATTCATTCATTTGGGCTCCACACCGTTTTTGGTTTTACACTTTTAGTTTACTTTTCATCTCTGTACTATTATATCCATTCAATATCAGTCTTAGGTGGGAATCAGATGAATTTTTGATTACAAAAAAAAATTCATATTAGGTTTTCTGAGTTGGTTAGTTCGATTTGACCGAGACGCGTGACCGAGTGGAAACACACTGAACCGTCATTCGGTAGACCGGGGTTCGATTTCCGCCATGGTCGACCATCCTGACAGGGGTTTTTCGTGGTTTCCCTCTGTCATTCAGATTGATACTGGGATGGTTCCTTAACAACAGGCCACGACCGTCTCTTTCCCACCATCCAAAACAAATAAAATAACCTTTCATCTCATCATCCCATCATCTCATTCATCATCCACCGATGCCAATAAATCGTAGCCATCAGTATAGTGCGTCGTTAAAACCCAATATATATTAAAAAATAGTTCGATTTGATTGAGTTGTGATCAACAACAACAGTACAAACCAATGGGTTACGTACAGTATGACAGAAATGATCCACTTATACCCAATACTTTTCGAAAATAATACTATTTTTCCGGTTTCTCTACTGAGCCAAATCCTCACCCAGGAAGGAGCGTACCCCAAGCGAGCCTCTCGTCAAGGAAAGCATCATGGCAGCCATGGAAACTCTGCCAGTGGCGAACACATAATCAGCCTTGGTCTTCTGTTTCGGACCGTGAAGGCAGCTGTAGATCGGCATCGCAGCACAACCGACAAGGAAAATGCCAAAAACAACGTAGTCCCAAATGACAGCACCCATCTTAACAATATATACAAGTCCTACATTGTTAAACAGATTTCATCTCTCTCACATCTACTGTGATTGTGGATATGAAATTTGAAAAATTGTTATCAATTATACAGATACTAGGAAAACGCAGCATACTCGTACGATGAGCGATATAGGTACATTTATATGAAATGTAATGCAGAGCTTACCCCCACCCCAGGGTGTGCTTACACACACCCTGATTTTAAAACTGTCATGTCACAGTCTTCATCTTATTTTTATTCGTCGAATATTTCAATTGTTTTACGAATTATTCAGTTTAACCAGTTGCTCATATTAATGGCTTTCTTAATAGCTTCAATTGATGTAAAAAAAATTCTATCTCTTGTATCGGCTGATCCTATTTACCTGAAACTCTGGAAAAATGTGTTTCACTCATGTGTTTGAATTCTGTAATTTTTTTATTCATTCGAAAAAAATATGTTTGCCGATTTTTTTTCTCTTTGTCATTCTTATGGGTCTTTTCAAAATTTCGGAACACTTCTACTCAAAAGTAGTCCAACTGATTGCGCCTCGAAACTATACAATATCGAGTTGGACGATGCCATTATATACATGACAAGTTTCACACAAATTGTGCTTTCGTTTGAATTGGAAACAAATGAAAACGAAAACACTCTCGTTTTTTCAAGTACGATGAAATTGAGTCTTCGCTTCGCTCATCCAACAAACGTAAATTTCAAATAAAACGAGTAGAACACTTGAAACTTGTCATGTTTTCTAGAATACTCAAAAAAATAATTATGAGTAAACATTTCTGCAACTATCGTATCGCTCAAGTTACTGTCGACCACACCAAAAATTATAAGCTTATTAAAAAGTGGATTTTTTTCAATTTGGGAATTCATGCTATAATAAGCATTGTCATAATGCGAAACCGCACCGAAAAACTCTGTTGTACTAAGATAAAAATTCAGGCAAACGTTTCATAAATCATATATGTTATGATAGATCAAATTAATTATAATGATTAGAAAGGTTATATAGTTAGGTCATGCAAATTAAGACTTTCATGAAAAATCAATTTAGCTCTATTACTCCAAGCGATAACATTTTATTTCACGAAAAACGTATTTATCCGATCGCACGTACAGCACGTTACTATATAAGATATTGATATATTGATAGACACACGCACGAATTTCATTTACGAATATGAAATATAGACCCTAACCCTTTACATATACGAAGCATAGGGGCCTATATCTAGAATTGATCTACGAATATACTCACAATTTTAATTGTAATCACTTCTTTTCAAATAGTGTATTATCTAATAGTAATTAATACATTCCGTACTATTCACAAGTCCAAAAAGTAGAGGCAAATATCACTAAATCTCATCAAATCTATATTTCCACAATTTTTTCAGTGCAACCGCTCCACCACCTATACATTATATTAATTATCAACAGCCCTATTCTCGTTGAGAATCAATGCAAGACTAGACATCGTGGTAATACAATGAGATGCAGAGTATTATGTAAATAGCTATAAGAATATTATAATGCTTAAACAAATGAGCTAAGAATAAACCAATTGATAAGAATTGTGCAAAAGCAGTCGAGAAAATGTCGACGTGAGTATTCTTTGGTGTATGGTTGAAGAGATAATTTATTTATTTATATTGGGTTTAAACGCACTGTACTGATAACTACGATCTATTGGCGTTAGTAAGAGATTCCTAATGATTATATTAACGATATTTTGCTTTCATTACATATGTTCGTACATTGTATAATGATGACATTCTTTATCACTGATTAGATTTGTGTATATGTTTACGTAAATCAGTTTATTATTATAATATAAAATTATAAAATCAATCAATCAATCAATCAAATTATTATGTAGAAGTTGTAGGTAAACCTTGCGTGTATTTTGTTGATGTATTAGTGAATTCATTGTTATATTACATTTATTCTTTATTGCAGCGTGTTTACTTGTGTTGTATTTGTATTGTACTGTGTTTATATTTATTCATTTTTATTGTATCATATCCTAGAGAGTACTATTAGTATATTCCACAGTTGAACCCTCAGTGGGTTTTGTGGACACTAAGAATTGAAGAATGTCTTGTAATGATGTAAATTTATTGGATGAAAATAGTAATAAAAAAAAGGATGAATTGGAAATAAAAACCAAGAACTTGTGCGTGATGAACTTCGAGTTTATTCAGCACACAGTAGCCATGTGCGTATAATTTATATTCAACACTTGGTTTTAATCTGAGAAAGTTTATTTTTCCCAAAGTTACACATGATATTTGTTATGTACCTTGAATATTTAAAATAATTACGAGTAATATCCATCCAAACATCTGCATAAAATCCCATATGAATACTATATATATTTGGAACTAGGTTATCGATGATCATTCCACAATTTAATTCTTGTGTATGATGGTTGATTTTCATGTTTTTCCTGGAATAAAATAAATTAATGACATGATTCACAATGATAAGAATCAGTGCTGCACTTCATTTACAATGCTTATTAGTCATTCTTACTACAACTTCACATGATGAAGGGTTGTATTTAATACAGTTATTTGAAGCAAAATGAGAATAGTATATAGTGAATCATTAGTCGCAATGCAGTAAAGCAATTGTTCCAAGAAAGAGACTGTTGTCTTGACTGTTGTTTACAGACTGTTGTTGTACCACGAAGCAAAATGTTCGGATCATAGACAACGATGTCAGGAGATCGCAGTTTGAAATACCATGAATCGTCAAGTTGTGAAAGAGGAGGTTAATCACTCAATCAGAATCTTCAGTCTCCAGTGATTAATACATCAGTTTTATCAGCCTACATTTCTGAATATAAACCAACACTTTTTGAAAACATTGTTTGTATATTTGCTAAAAGATCATTGGGCAAGTGAACAAAGTAAAAGTAAACCCCCGGTATATGCCATACTTTTTTCTTATAACACCAAGCTAGCAATATTACATATTTACAAAACCAATCTACGTCATTCCATACAAAATATTGAAAAATAAAATGGCGAAATATAAAATATGTTTCCAGTCACAATTAGAAAGGAATAGGTACCAATGACTTTCCAAGTTCAATTACATTTGTATATAACAAAATCAACTTCAACCATTCAATTATATACATAATCTTGTCCTAGTTGAATATAATTTGGTGTAAAATGGCTCTAAACAGAAGAACTGATCACAGAATATTCTTTGTCAATACATTTTATTTCACTATTTCATTTCCGCTTTCTTTCTATCATTTTTTGTTCCCAGCCTGTGCTCTCAGTAGTACAAAACCAGTTCTAATCGAGGGTTTGGTGAGCATCTTCGATTGACTTTGTAATTTGTCAAGCAGCAATGATTGACGCCCAATTGTTTCAGATGTAGCAGGAAAATAAAATGAAAACTTGATTCAAATTTTTATTGATTTTAATGAAAAATCTGTTCATTCAATGAATCCTTTTTTGAAAATAAAATTAAACTGAAGATGCTCATACTTCGATGCAGCTCATCACGAATGACGTCACAACGATGGTCCACGTTCCATTTTATTTCTGAAATACTTTTAAAAGGCCTTATCCCTAATATTTTGCAGATGGTAGGAGCTGTGACGACATATCTCATTATTCTAATACAGTTCCAATTGGCCAACCAAGAAACTGCTTGTTGTTACAAAACATCATATAACGCAACATGTGAATGACATTAGATGACCATTGGAAGGGCTCATTAGACCTATATTTAAATTTGTATGAATATGTGAATGCCATTTTGAGATATATATAGGGCCTATAGTATCGTATCTGAAGTTTGAACACTACAATCTCATTTTTATTGATTAATCCTATGACTATCAATAACGTAACGGGATAAGCAACATGGCGGTTTCCTTTCGCACCATGCGGATATCAAAGGGATGCCGCCTCACAAATGTTATGATGATTTGTTGGTATTATTGTGTGTTGATCTATACAAGTAATAGATGTAATGCAATCTGTGAATCCAGCTCTTTCCAACTGCATTAAACAATATTGGTATAAATTTCATTTGAATTAGCCAATCTAAATTTAAAATACGTCTGTAAAAGCATTCAGTCCCCTAGTCAAGAGCCCTACTGCTATATTCACCATTTGATAACTGGATAATTACTCATCATATACGAGAAAGATTGAAATCAATGCAATTGTACAACTATGTACTATATATTGGAATACGAGCCTAATACGTACGATTTGATTTGAAATTGCGAATCTCAGAAACGTACACGAAAGCGCGCTGATTCCATCTTGGTGAAAACGGTCTAATGTTAAAAGGATAGGACTTATGCCGTGTTGCTTATCCCGTTACGTTATTGATAGTCATAGATTAATCGCAACTTCTGTTTACTTATTATACCTGTTATATGCAAGTTTGTCATTTGTTATTCTTTTATTTACCTTGAAGGCGATAATCAACAGTGGTCAGTACCAATGAAGGGGGCAAACCCAAATATTCGGAGCCCTGTCTCAGAATTATAGTATATTGTATTTTCAACTGCACATACACAAAATATGCCAAAATTCGGGCATTATACAAACTAAAACCAATATACCTATAGCAAGTGCAATACTCCAATTGTAACTCTTATTCTTTCTAAATTAAATCATCTGAAAAAAATTTAAAAATAAAGAGTTGCCAGAAAGTTGATTGATTCAGACGAATAAATGGATGCTTATACCCAAGATGCATTGAGGGTTGCTTATACCATGAAATCCAAAGTGCTAATCTATCAATTGATAGTAGTGCAACATATAGATTATTGCAGTTATATTTCATTTCTTTTAGACAAAAACAAAATTACAGCATTACAGAAACTTCACAATGAAGCGGTGAAGAGTATACTTTGGGTTGAGAGAGATTCCTCGATAAGATGTGTAATGCATGCCCCACATAGAGCATTACACATGCCATGATATCGTGGCTGAATATCAAACACAGATTCATCATCAACACGTTGACACTAATATACATTGTACAATGTACACACACACATATATATATATATATATATATATATATATATATATATATATATATATATATATATATATATATATATATATATATATATATATATATATATATATATATATATATATATATATATATATACATATACATATATATATATATACATATACAGTAGAACCTCTTTAGTAAGTTTCTCGTGAGTACATTTTTCACCTTAGTAAGTTTTATTTTCTAATCCCATCCATATACTCCTACATGTTAAATAGTTTCTTTAATAAGTTTTTCACTTTAGTAAGTTTTTTTCCCTGAAAAACGTACTAAAGAGGTTTCACTGTATATTCTATCCCGAAAGAGCAAACGCGGTCAACCTGAGAAAACGAAACAACATTTCACCCCAATCCGCGAGAACATTCGTCATAACATATATATATATATATATATTTCTTTATTACAAAAAATAAAGATTTTGCCTCCATAAAGGTTGCCCATAAGACACAGAATAACAAACAAATGAATATTGAATAGAGAGCAAAATAATAATTAATACCGTAATAAAATGGTGTTTGAAACAGAAAAGATATATTGTGCTATAATCCAGAAAAGATAACATTGTAATTGATCACATATTTGAACGAAAAAAAAGCATATAAATAATGTAGGACTACTAAAGGACTAGTTCCTAAATATCTTACTGATAGTTTGAGATAATTATAATAAAATGTTGACAATAATATCTATGTACGATGAACCATTAGTAAAGATGATTACAATAGCATCTTTGTAAAAGGAATTGAGATATTTACCGTGATAGAATTCTCAAGATCATGAGAGCTCAAGAATGTGTACTTATTGAAGAACATGTTGTCAATTTATTGAAGAAGATGAACTATTTTCAAATCTTATGAGGTACCGGTAACTAAATACGGGGACCTTGTAAGTTGTAACATGGATTAATTTCCAAGTAATTATGGCTCTATTATGGCTCTCTAGTAGATATTGAATTTTAAACTGTAATAATTCATCAATCATCATTCATGTATTGTTATTGATCATATACTTTATATGCAATGTAAACTGGAGAAATTATATTCATATGCAAGCAACTACTTTTTGGTCTCAAGTTTGTTCATCATGTACACTTGCAGTTACACAGAAGGGTTATCCTTAGATTTGAATTTTTTAAATCCATGCATGTGTCAAAGCCAATTTGTTTACAAATTGTATGTGTACATAGTCCGCTAGTTTTAGTGCGTATTCAGTACATTTTCAGCAGGATGCATTTTGATGCAGCTTAAACCACTTCGTGACCATATTTCCCCCCCTCCCACCTGAACAAGCAGCCTTCATCAGTTCATTACTCTCTACTCTTCTGTGACCAAGGTAATAGCCGAAACGTCAGAATCTCATGTACTTTTCATCTCATTCTATCTACGGGTCCTCCACCATGAGTAGGCCTATCTCTACTCATAAATCTTGGTAAGCTGCAGTTCTTTCTTTCCCTTACACCCAATTCATATATCCACAGTGAGGTTATTAAGGGTACAAATGAACAGTTACTTTCGTCACAAAAACACATGCATCAACACTTTTTTCCTAAATAAGAGCCTTTGTTGATGCCACATTGAAATCTTCATCATAAAGAACTTCAGTATAATACATAAGAGTAGTCTCAATAGAATTCATAAATTCAACTCGACTCAGATATGGAGCATTTCTGGGTATGCTCAATTTGGGTGGATGTACTGCTCATTTTATTTGATGAGGATGGTTCATTTTTATTTATTGTTGAATTCCTCTGATATTTTACAAATGTCAAGGTTCAAGTGAAAGGGTGGAGGGAGTGAGGAATTGTTCAAAAGAATAGACTGTAAAAGCAATGTTACAGTAGTAAATCGAGTACATTTAAATTCTTTTTTTTAAATACATCTAGGTTTTATTCAGAATGTGATCAAGTTAACAGTTTGACTTCCTAAAATTACTCTTCCAACACTTTTTAGAATAAATAAATTGTATTTCAGTTGGTACACTGTGACTCAAACAAGTACAGTAGTCAGTGAATAAATTGATTGTGAATATCTTCAACATATTAATGAATCTATTATTTAAATCTACTAGGCACCAAAATGATGTCGAGAAAATATTAAAATAAATTTAGTTTGATAGGTCCTACTACCTAGCGTTTTAGTTATAGTGTATGATACAAAAATGAAAACAATCTGTAAAAAATGTATACATCCATGTGTACAGAAATACGTTCAATAAACATTTACACACACCAAAGTGGCAATTAGTTTCCAATGCTTTCAGATAAATTCTTGCTGAATTGTCGATTTCCTCATCCAGATCATAATTTGCTTAAGTAGCCTGTTTCTTGGCTTCACTCTCTCCTGCTCCTCTCGTTGGACTACCCTTCCTCTTGTCTCTCCTTCCACCACGGTTTCCACCTCTGAATCCGCCCCTTCCACGACCGCCCCCTCTGAATCCTAGTGGACAATCAATAAATAATTATTACAAATCACAATATGCATGCATATTGCTATGCTATGCATGCAAGCAATATCAATGAAACTGATTTTATTGGAGTTCAACAATGCACTTTATTGATCTATTGGCATCGGATGAATGATTAAGGAATGATGGTGAGAGACAAGAATAAAGATTTCTTAGAGTAGGAAGGATAGTGGGAAGGAAGCAGTTGTGGCCTACGATGTAGGAACCATCCTGGCATTCATCTAATGAGCGGGTCAACTCCACTTCATTGCGCAGCATTCAGGCGTTTTCAGCCACACTTCATCTGGCGGTTGCATGGCTACATGTGTTCAGTTTGAAGAAAAATTGAAGAAAAGACAATACAAAGGATTTGAATCAATTTCAATGATTCAAGATTAAAAAATATCACCCATCCTTAACCTACGGACAATCAAAACTCGTCTCATAACGTTTAGAACAAAACAAAAAAGTGGAGAGATGGGATTTGAGCCCGTTCCCTCGCACTGGAAGATAATGCAGCTGTGAGTGCAGTTAATGAAAGGCCTGTTCAAATGGTACTTGACCTATAAGAGCGGAGAACGCCCAAAATACCGTGCAGTGAAGCGGAAAGTGATGGGAAAATAGATAATTAAAGTCTTATAGATTATTTTGATTCGGATAATGATCGTGTAAGAAGGTATCGAGTGGGAAGTTATTCGTCTAGTGCTAGAAGTACGCCGGTGGTCCATGAAAAGCCATGGGATTTCGTACAGCGCAAGTAAATATGTGGAGTCAGTCAATGTAAAATTAATAGGTCCGGGTAAGGGTGCAAACAATAGGGCTACTTGCTTCGTAATTAAAATTGGTTGTTTTCCAATTTGTGCTACACTTTCCACTTCTTGCTCAATAGATTCAGGAAGGAAATAAAAAATAATGAGTGAGCTCTCAACGAACCTCTCCCTCGGCCACCTCGTCGATTACCCGATCTTCCCGCTCGTTTCATCTTGATCTCTTCCATGGACTTGACAAGGAACGCATCTTCCTCTTCTCCCTCTAAACACCTGACCTCAACTTCTCCTCCAGCCACCATTAATTTGCCATCTGTTAATTTGGCAACAACCTTGAACACAAACAAAATGTTGAAAATTAAAATATTGATACAAATTGTATGACTGCTGTAACTATGGTAATTACTATCCAGGCCAGTTATGGGTTGCCAAAATTATTTATACCTGTAAGACTCGATTCCTCAAAATGAGGATCAGTAGAACAAATAACCTGAGGTCATTTTTATTTTCAATTCAATACGAATTGTAGGCCTAGAAAAGCATACGCCAAGTTCCAAGAAATGAAAAAGCCAAATCACAATACCCATCCATGGGCCATTGACAACCTAAGTTACGGGTACAATTTATAACACTTACAAAATATTTGTATCTTATATAGGCCTATGGGGCGTTAAATAAATCATATAGACAGAATAGGCCAAATTTTGTTTTTGAAATCTAAATTTTTTCAGTTTTATTCATAGGCCTACTATTATGAAAGATGTTGTTTCATAGTGGTGATATCAGAAGTTGATCACACAAGTCAAACTACACTGATTTAAGTACGTTTTCCATGGACGCGAATTTCGCGTCGCGTAGCGAAAGCGAATTCGCTCACCGAAAACGCGTCGCCATTTTACATTCGCGTGGTGGTGCGACTTCTAGCGGTAAACTGGTGAGGTACAGTTCGGCCGAGTTCAGTACTCCATCGGTAGAATTTCAAAGCTCAATCAACCTCGTTTTTGCGGGAAAATGAGTTGTTGCAATTGGCTGTCACACTTCTGAGTTTGGAGATCGAGTTTCGATAAATCGATACCTCGCCGGATGCAATATCCTGGGATAATTATTAGGAACCCTAGCCTACTTCCGGCGAAATCGCTCAGCGTATGCGAAAATATTGAATTTTGTTCAACTTTTGTCGCTCGTGTCGCAGTCGTCACCGATTGGCCGAATTTTCAAAATGTCTGCCAAAAGTGTCTGCGAAAGTGCCTTTCGCTAAGCGACGCGAAATTCGCGTCCATGGAAATCCACCTTTATGTATGATGGGTGAATCAGGTAAATAGTAAGTACCGGTATGTGGTACCTGTAGTTTGGTTCTTATTACAGTGAACCTTCATTAGTTCAAAACTAAGGTGATGATAAATCATATTTCAAATAAGGGGGGAAAAAATCAATTAACAAAATTTTTAGCAAATGTTATGATTACAAGCTCGTATGTCAAATCTATGCTGTTCATAGCTCCTGCGTGTTGCTCGTATGTTATCGGCTCACATGCTATTGTCGAACGTAACCGAGGACACGGGTGCCATGCAATTTATGGGAATGTACTAACCATTTCATCATCTACTTTGGAAGTTGGGAAATTGCCAATAAAACATACATTATACTGTACATGAGACTTAGAGACAGGGGGAAAACTGAAATTGAAAACAAACAAACACACTTTGCAATCTTAAGGGGAAAATATTCTTGGTACATCAGTTAATTTTCTCGAACTTTTTTTCAATGTTGTAATGGTGGTCCAGTACCGTGCGATCATCTACCAGCTGCTTGCAATGGCTCGTTGTTTGGAACAGACGAGATATAATCATCACATGAAATAATATCATTGCAAACACTGCATTTATTGTGTGTGTGTTGAAAGAGACACTTCAAATTGAACAATGTTTTACAGTGTAAACTAGAGTTTGGAGACAAAAAGAGTTTGAATCATCACTTGTCAAAATATTCAAGAGTGTAGGCCTATGTCCAATACCTGGGGACTTTTACACAGGATAAAAAAATATGGATTTTTGACCAACTTCAAGTCATTTCCTGTTGGTATCACGTGAAAACCTACATTTCATGGTATGAACAGAAATATGTGAATTCCGTTTACTGAGCGATGCAAAAATGACAGATTTGTGAGTCAAATTGTATGATTCATGCTCATGTTGAAAGTGAAAAGTAAAAACACACTCACAATAAATCGTGATTTTGCGCATCACCATAATTATGATCGGAGCCCTACTTACGTACATAATAAAGTCTCAGTCCCTTCTGCTGACAAGTCATACTTACATCTTTGGCAGTGTTTTCCTTTTCGAGACGCACCCACCCCTCGCCATCGCCCTTGCTGAAATGAATGAATCCAGTTTCCACGCCGATCGCTGTAAGCTGCTTCTTTATCTCCTCGCGATTAGCGTCTTCGTTGAAGCCCTTGCAGTGAATAACGTAGCCCTTGGCCAACTCCAACTCTTTCGCAGGCTCTTCACTCGACTTTTTGTTGTCATCCTTTTTATCACCTCCTGACGACTTTTTGCTGTCTCGAGACTGGCGTTCCACACGCTTCAACTCCAAATGTTCCGATCTGATGATGAAGAATAAAAGCATCATAGATTAGATTAATGAATGATTTGAAACATTGTAGTGCCCATGTTGTAAACGCTATTTGATTAAAGCTGTACTCGAAAATTAGGGCTGCTATATGCAAGCCTATAAACTTCAACCAACGGATATTTTATATTAAGAAGGTTCAGTTGTACCGACTGATAATTAGTGAATTAGGTACAAATTAGCAAACTCACTTGCGATCACCCTTGGTTACGTAAATATATATTTTTTTTACCTTGACTAGGCCCAATCAATAACTACAATAAACACTCGTTAATTCGAAATCCAGGAGATTATAAAAATGACACACTACCGAATTTTCGAAAGTAGCTGGTATTTTTTGTATGCGTACATATTACTTATTGTAACGATACAGCTAGATTATTAACCATCAAATTATTAACAAAATTTTCATCATTCAATTTATCAAATTATAATCAAAATTATTAACCATCAAATTATATATTATTTATTAACCATAAAATCTTCCTCTTTATGGTAGTATTCTTTCAAAGACTGTGGATAACACTGTTTTATCGTGCAATTAAATGAAAATGAAGCTTGTGCATGATTGTTTGGGGGTGGCGTCCTGGCCTTCTAAGGCGGAATCCAGCCAACGTGCATTAAAAAAATTGTGTCTTCAGGTCAATGAAAAACCCTGGAAAATGCATGCTTTAGTCACAATGTGAACAATTAAAATCTTATTCATTAATAACTACACATACTAATAGGTCTGCACAGTGGAACATATTCATCATTGAATGCAATGAATGGAAAAAAGCAGCCCTCACAAAAGGCATTCTCTTTCAAAGAAATTTTAAAAGACATTTAGCTAATGTATGCAGTGCACAAATTATTCAGGTCTACTGAGCCTACATGAAGAAGCACTTGGTAATAATGGTAAGTACTTACTGCCATTTCCTTATGAGCTCAATGTCCTTAAATTTCACAGATTCCAGATCTAGGAATGCTTTGGCACCTTCTACTGTTTTAAACATGGCATATACTGATCCTTTGAAGATGATAGTACTTGTAGCTTTGTCTTTGAGCGTACGCATCTGGATATTTTCGATGGGACCAAATGTTCCGAAAAACACAAGGACGTCGTCCAAAGTAGTTTCCTTTATTGGGAACCCTTTGGCATAGACTGTCCGGGTCATGAGTTCCTTTCGTCGATCCTCGTTGAAAATGGGAAGAGGCTTCTCGGGTGAGCGTCTTATTTTCTTTCTATCTTCGCTGATCTAGAAATACAGATAAATGTGATGTCCATCCTACATATTTTTGACAGGGTACAAAAATATTGAAATCCTGTCCGTAGAGTACAAATGGTTACGGTAATAATTAGGCCTAATGATACTAGTATTAATTAATTTAATTAAATCAGACATATAAAAATGTTTGTAAATGAATTATAGTAGGCGGCCAAAAAATGGTGATGCCCCATTCGAATTTTCAAGAAAAGACATCTCAATTTGGTAGGTCTACTAGGTGAGACCTCGTTTCAAACGCCGTCTTGACTGGGAAAATTTTGATGGAGTTCAAACCATAGTTCTGATTCATATGAAGTTTTGACCAATAAGCTCGATGTTGAATATTTTGATAATTCATATCAGGCCTATAGCTCACAATGGGTACTTTTGGGTTCATCGAATATCAAATCACAGAGGGTTTATTGTATTGTACTGTTGTGGTCATATAAAGTGATCAATCAAGCTACATTAAAATGAATCTTGAAGAAACTTATTGACATTATAAGCACTAAAACTAGATGACAATGTGCATATAAACTCCACACACAGTCTCCCCAAAAATTGGCGATCAAATGTACCTAGTTTTTATTTAAATTTCGGAATAAACCATTCAATGTGACCGCAAGTGTATCTTTGGACTCAAAGACTGTACAAGTTTGCAAATATCAACACAACAATTTAAATTAAAAAATTCAAGACAAGAATTTTTGGCGAGATGTACATAATACGTAGAAATAATTCCATGTTGATAACACTGAACAAGATGAAAATATGGCATGAGTGGTAGATAGTGGTGTTTCTAATTCAAGTGATTATTAAAAAAGTTCGTGGTAATTCCAATTCGAGCCAGCAGTCGCTCTATGAATTTACTAGGCATTTGTTGACACTTGCCAGCTGTGCCCTTGACCATTTTGTGTTGTGTTGATCTACATTTTTCTAATAACTCTGAGAGTGTTTCTCAGTATTCATTACATGGACCATGAGTTGTTGAGTTTTGAACTATCATTTATAACTTAATAAGTCATTCAGTGACAGTAAAAAAAGTCGACAAAAAAATGCTAACTAGGCTTACCAGTTAACACTCATCCCATATAAAAAAATCAATCTGAAAAGCACTTCAGCTCTTGTGCTCAATGGGTTTATTCAATCATTTTCATAACCTAGATACCAAACCTACCTCCATAAGCTTGTTTTCAGACTTGGCTAGTGAATTTAAGATGACCTCAGGATCTGAAGACAAATTTGAGAGACGTTTGAACTTGAGCATAATGTCAAGTGGAATCCATCCTTCTTCCAGTTTTATCTGCTCCTGCAGGAATTTGTCTCGGGGAAGATTCACGTCACCGAAATAATACTGGTTGTAAAAAAAAAACATATATATTACATGCCAATGGAAATTTTAGGTTGGAAGGTTGATCAACATGGATAATAAATTAATAATTAGCCTACCACTGTAACCATACACTTCTAATCTTAGTACGGGCATACAGACACTAGTAAATGTATCGTAAGCAGGGCCGATATGTTTTAGGATAAGTTGATAGTTATGTGATGGTAGGGCACTGTTCAACACAAACTTCACCATCTAAGATGACCATACAATAGATAGGTACGGTTTACGATAAATTTACCCTCATAATTCCATGACAATGAACCTCTAGCAATCGTTTTTCAAGGTGCCAAAAAAACACTCAAGGAAAATTGTATCATTGGTTATATGTATGGTTATCAATATTATATGAATAGGGCAGGACAATATAAATGACAGACTGGGGAACAATGTTCTGAGGTTTCTCTTTTGGCCTAATAACTTTGAAAGAGTTGATAAGTTGCTACAGTGAAACCTCCATGCATTGTTTCTGGATCCATCGTTTTCATGCTTGTATAATTCATTTTTTCTCACACTCCCATATTATAATCAATGTAAAATTTTCGTGGATGAGTCGTTTTCCTGCATGAATGTTTTCACTTTCCTGGTCCATTGAAAATTGATGGATAGAGGATTAACTGTATACTGGATTAAAAACAAATCAAATTACGTTTAGAATTAAGGTGGGCCTACATTCTTGAAAAATCAGTTAGCTGCCACTACAATTTTAGCAATAACCTCAGAGACCTAATGCATGATGATGTTTGATGCGCAATGATTTTTGGAATAAAAGCACTTCCTAATTGCATGTTTTTTTATATCAGATTCTAACGATTCACCATAATGGTAACTAATCTATTGGAGTCAGATGAATGATTTGGCTTAATGATGGTTTAGAAAGCGAAAGAAAGCGGTTGTGATCTATATTATAGGAACCTCTCCGGTTTCATTATAAACTCAAAGCTGACATCTACCTAGGGTTCAAAGGGAAACCATGAAAATCCTCTGTAAAGATGCACGGTTATTAGTCATGATTGATGTCAGTGACAGTTTTGGAGGTTGGGGCTACAAGGCCAGGCCTCCTCAGTTCCCAGAGGTATCAAAAAGGACACATATATTATTGCATATTAATTAATTATTAATAATGTAGTCTGGCCTCCTTGTTACTAAAAACCAGCCTCTACCAGACCTAATTATCACAGGAAAGGTTTACCAAATTAAACTACCTCAACTTGTCGAATAATCTGTTTGTCCAAGTCAGAAACCACATCACTTCCTTTGCCATTTGTTACGTCAACTTGACCCTGTGTAGCTTCTTTCACTGGAGAATCCTCTTTGACACTGGTGACTTTTGTATCTGCTTCCTGTACAGCAGTTCCATTTGTCTCTGCCATCTTCTTCAATAGTAGGAACTCTGTACAAAAACAGCAAATTGAGATACTGTTATGAATGAAAAAGATAATATTATTTACTAGGTGTAATTGCAACCCGCACTAGGCTACGTCCAGGCCAGCCCTGGGACTTTTTTTGTGAGGCCCAATCACAATTATTGAACTTGACCATAAACTTGGAAATTTAAAAATGGTTTGCCTTATTACAAATCTCACGTATGTTCACGATGGTATTGAACGTCGTAGGTCTACTACGTCGTAGGTCTACTACGTAGTAGGTAGGCCTACAATGTAGAAGTTTTGCAAGCAATATAGGAATTGGTCAATCAGCATTGACTGCCATTTTGGCAAAATTAGTAGAACATTGAAAATCATAATTTATGCTGTGTGAGTGCATTACGACATTGTCAACACTATTAAATCTGTAATTTCCTATATTACCTAAACATTACTAACTCTGAAAAAATAATTAAAAGCTAGGCCTATCCCCTAGACTTTATGAAAATGGCTTTTAGGTTATGTTTTGCACAAGTGCTGATGTGTTGAGCTGTTTTGAAATCAGAAGTAAGAAGAGTGATGTTAATGTAGTAGCATTAGGCCTAAACAGAGTATCTCCCAAGTACGTTCAAGGTTAAGTTAATAGTGACGGGCCTTTACGTTCAAACTAGGCCTATCTTAGCTTACCTTCAGACCTATCAAACGCAAGGTTATAGATATTAAGCCTACTCACAATACCAAACCTGTGTCGAGAGGTTAGGTTGACCATTTGAATTTTTAGTCGAAGTTAGGTTAGATCATTTTACACGAATATTCTTTCCCGTTGACTAATGGCAATAATGGATCGCTAGGGCCAGGGCCTTCTCCTCATTTTCTGCCGTTCACAATGTTCATAGGCACTAGGCAATCTAGGACCATCGACCAGGCTGCACACATGATCAACAACTGGACCCAAACATTGTCCTTTTCAGATTGTAACTACCTAGGCTAGGCCTAGTGCAGTTTTTAATCACAAAATATTTGAAATAATCTAGGGCTAGGCCTAGAGCTAGGTCTATACCAAAGCTATATTCAGGTGAAAAACAGAAATGGCTCTTGACCTAAGCCTAGGACTATCCGAACAAAATGCATCGTGTAATGAGACCAGATCCTAGACACTGAAATCAATGCCAATGCCTAGTTTAGGCCATGGCTAGGCCTAGGTTAGCGCGTTACAGGCCTAGGCCTAGGCCTGCCTACTTGAGTAATGGAAAACATGTTATTATTAGAATAGAAAATATCAATCAGGTGCATAAGCAACCGAATTCAAGAGATGCAGAAGATATTTGAATACATTTTGGGGAGAAACTCACCTTTATTAGCAACACGTGGAAAAATTGAAACTAACAACGCCGATACAGTAGGCACGGTCTTCTTGTTCGTGTAAAGCAAACTTCAAGGAACGTGTTCGGCTGATGGCCTCTTAGAAGAACAAGAACAAACAGCTGGCTTGCGCAATCAAATGCGCAGCCGTTGTGCAATCGCGTTACATTTGGTTGCGACTAGCGGCAAACGCAGGCATTACGCGCATGGCGAATATGATTTGACAGCGGTGCGGGTATTTTGGTTGTCGATTTTGTGTCGATTTGTATTACATAATACTAGATACAATTTAATCCCTACTTTCGGCATAGGTACAGGGCATTTTGCGATTACTCATTCAATTGCATTTCGGTGGAATGTTACGTTATACCAAGGTATCAACTTGTTGCGTAGGTCTAGCATCGAATTTACATGGTAATATGGCTAATATTAGTAGACAGATAGCAACATTTCTGCGCTGCAATAAGAAATGGCAGGAACCGACAGCTCACATAACCAAACATTGTCAACGCTCCTACAGTCTAAGCGTAGCTGCTGCTCCAAGTAAGTATGCATGCCTCTTGTCATTGAATTTGTAGTGTTACAAAATCAGTGCCTATATTACAGAGCTTTTAGGCCCTAGCATGCTCGAGACATTCTGATTGAACATTTCTCTTGTCACGATTCCAACCACAATTATTTTTCAGATATTATAGGGCCTAAGCCTTGATTTCGTTGATCACAGTGCCCGAATTGTCTGAAATGGTTTATATATTTGACATTCATTATTTGACCATAATCGTTTTGGTCCACAGTTTGTTGACGAAGTTCGATTCACAACAGTTTTAACGATTGAAATTTTAGCCATCATCGATTTTATAACGTAAAGTGTAGACCACTACGAAGTAGTATATACTAACATTTTTGGTGTAGACCTTCCAAATATGTTTCTCGTAGGCCTAAGCCTACTCCTCCCCTTACCATGTAGGCCTATCTACCAACCCCGTACGGCTCAAGCGAGAATAAGCTTGCTAACCAGCGGCGAGTCCCATGTTGTAGGCCTACCTCGTACAATATATTGCATGATTATACATGTGATCAACGCAAATGTAGCCCAGGCCTACTATTTGTATTTTTTTTAAATCGTCCTCATAAGAGGAGCTATAATAAAATTGATTGTCAAAATACACTACGATAGGCCTACCGGTACAGTGAACGTTCGTAACACACGAATAACACCTAGGCCTATATTTTAAAAATGTATACCGAAACATTGTTCCAGTTACGTAAAGTAATGTGAAAATGTAGGCAGATTAGGCATAGGCCTACCTATATTTAAAATATTTGTGATAAAGACTAAAGAGGAAAAATTACAGATAATGATGATGCTTTTCAATTTTGAGCAAGTGCCTATATTAAGTGTGCATGTAGAGCTTGATTATAATGACGCTCACGTAAAGTTCATTGAAATATCAGTCTGCTGCGGCTAGCAATGATTGAGCCGGGTAGTGGTGGACGTCATCAGGCAAAAATTTATCACTAGGCCTATTCCAGAGACATTCCCCAACTTGAAAAATCATAAATAATTCCCGAAATGTATTTAAAATTGCCATTTTCATGAAAAGGAAAGTAAAAAATGACCGGTGGATTTCTACCTGCAAATGCAAATCTGAGTGTTGTAATGCCCTTTAAGAAGGCAATAATTATAGGCTTGTAAGTTGCCAGTAGTTGCGGCATCGGTCTATAAGTGTAGGTCTTGCATCGGGCTATCTCCGAGTGCTGCAAGGCTGATGCCAACAGTGCTGCTAGTTCCACCAAAATCCGTACGGAATGCTATGTGAAAAGAGGCCAGTAACGTGGTCCAGTTGATGTTTACAGTTGACGTCTTGCCGCCAACAATGACGTACTTTTAGTACAGGCATGCGTAGAGCGTGGCACTGGCCTCTTTTCCCCTAGCGTATTGCATGAATTTTTGGTGGAACCAGGAGCACTGTTGGTATCGACTAATATAGCTTTGATACAAAATCTACACTTGGGCCTATAGACCGTGGTTGCAGCATTGAGTTGGTTGCGGGCACGCCCCTCTCAAGCCATTGTGGTCTGTTAATTACATATTTCAGATGCACCATCCGACAGTGCCAAGCTGCTTTCCAACCATGTTGGAAATCACATTGTTCAGTATGGTAGGCCTACATATTATGTCATAATTGAGCATCTTGGGCATTTTTTTTTTTAATTCGTGTTTCCTAATCAATCTTTATTACATGTAATGAATGAAGCCATCACATCTTTAAAGTATAGTTATTACGGTATTGAATTGTTAAATACTCTCTTGAATACTATAATGGATTAGGCCAGATACATAAAACTCTGCCATTTTTTGTCAAAGTGCACCAAAACGATTCAAGTTGCTAAAAAAATGAACCTCACATATTATATGAAAAAAATCGGAACAATTGAAATTGGGCTCGATGCGACAGCATCAATCGTTTTTATCTGTTTTTATCAATCGTTTTTACTGAAAATTGACCTTTAGGGTATGTATCACAGCGCTTGAATGTTCCAGGCAAAAATCGATTTGAGTAAATCGTTTCTCAGCTGTGTGATCGTCAATGACAATTAGGCTGGGTAAATTACACAATGTACGATATATAGCCCAACTTCTGCAATCTGAATTGTTCTTTCCAGATACTGTAACACAAGTTGGCCTGGATAGTAGACCACTTTATTTGGATGCACAAGCAACGACACCATTGGATCCGCGAGTATTGGATGCCATGATGCCTTACCTCACATGTTACCATGGCAACCCTCATTCGCGCACACATGCTTACGGTTGGGAGAGCGAGACGGCTGTTGAGAATGCACGACATCACGTAGCAGATCTCATTGGTGCCGATCCTAAAGAGATTATCTTCACCTCGGGTAATATTGATTGGTAGAGTGGACCAACTGTAGGCCTTGATTTACAAATTTTTAATGTAATGAATATAAGAGAGAAGAAGTCAACTAGCCACTTTAGTACATTTTCCAGGAGACTGGAACATGAAAACATTCGGTACTAAAGTGAAAAAATTACCAAATAAACTATTTATCATGAGGGGGCATATGGATGGGATTAAAAAATAATTCTCACTAAGGTAACATTATGTTTTGAATAGAAACATACTGGTACCAAGAGATTAAATACTGTATTTCAATTTCATTTATGGTACCATATGTATATATATGCTCTGCATTTAGCCTGTGCTAGGTTGGTACTACTACTACTACTACTACTACTACATAGGCCTAGCCCTACAGTAATACAGATATAAAACTATTAAATTTATATGTACGTATTTCAGTTTCAGTTAAATTCAAATTTGGGAGTAGGCCTATAGGCCTGAGTAATTTTCATTATTTCATTATTCTACCTAATTACCTAATTATTCTATTATTTCTACCTTATTTTATTATTATTCACATCTGTGAGATGTGTTTTCAGATTTAAAGATAAAAGCGATAGAAGATGAAACGATTTTTTTTTAGCTGTTTTAATTACGGTAGTTGATTTTGCTATTACAGGTTTGAAGTTATCCCTGAATAAGAATTCATCTGCAAATACTCCTTTGTGGTTTGGCCATTCTACATGTTGAAGCTTAAAACGAAATTGAAGCAAAATGTATACAAATTATTTTTACCAATGTACTTCTTTGTTGTAGGTGCAACCGAATCGAATAATATATCTGTGAAGGGTGTAGCCAGATTTTATGGCAGTAAGAAGAAACACGTAATCACAACACAAACCGAACACAAATGTGTATTAGATTCCTGTCGAGCTCTAGAAGGGGAAGGCTTTCAGGTGACATATCTCCCTGTGACCTCGACCGGATTAATCAGTATGAAAGACTTGGAAGCAGCTACTCGCCCAGATACCTCACTCGTTTCGATTATGACTGTCAATAATGAGATTGGTGTTGTGCAACCAATCTCAGAAATTGGAGCTTATTGCAAATCTAAGAAGATTTTCTTTCACACTGATGCTGCACAAGCTATCGGAAAAATTCCAGTGAACGTTAACGAAAGTAATATTGATTTGATGTCGATTAGTGGTCACAAGCTTTACGGACCAAAAGGTATTGGTGCACTTTATGTGAGACGTCGTCCACGCGTCAGGGTGGAACCGATTCAAAGTGGAGGAGGACAAGAACGAGGGTTGAGAAGTGGTAAGTTTAAATATGACTATGAGGTTAACCACATTTCATATTCACATGCATATGTAAGCAAACTTATGAAGACCACGTTAGTTGCTGCAGCACCATACTGGTATTTAATATTAGGCATACGCATACCATACACATTTTACTTCATGACTAATGCAAGAATCAGAATCACCACGATCTATCGAACTATTTCAAGGTCACAAGTAGTGTAGAATATGACATTGGCCATTTTGTATAACACTAGGCCTACTGGTACATAATAATCCTAGACGAGGTTTCTCATGGAAATTTCCCATTTTTTCTTGATGGTCATCACATCAGGTTAATTTTTAATAAACCAATCAAATACCAGAATGCGTCTGACAGAAACTCAGTTGCTTTGTATCGATATTATGATATACATATATATGGATAGGTTTATAAATTATATTCATTGTTGATATACGGCTTTGGACTCCCAAAAACGTCTGGTGGTATTTTTGTTTTAGTTACTTTTTTGAAAATATATCTATAATTCTATATATAATATGTTTGTAGCCTGTAGGCCTAATATGTATATTTAATATCTTTAGGTACAGTCCCAACAGCAATTGTTGTTGGTCTCGGTGAAGCTTGTCGCATAGCAAAACAAGAAATGGCATATGACCACAGGTGGATGGAAATGTTATCACAAAGACTAATGACAAAACTATTCAACAGTTTAACACACGTAATAAGAAATGGTGATCCTGACCATGCATATCCTGGATGTATAAACCTGTCTTTTGCTTACGTAGAAGGTAAGAACCAATTACTGGTAGGCCTATATAGTCTACTAGTACCATATTATTGATATTTACAAATAAAAGTGGATAGTTGATGTTGCTTAAGAAAATGTATGACCCTTGGACTGGTATTTCAAAGACTTGAAGGATCGTTTTTTTATTATGAATCTAGTTATGAAGTGCATTGATGTTTTCAACTTTTGCAGTGAATTGAGCTTTGAGATTATTTTAAGATAAGAAGTATTGCATCGCACTGAATTGAAATACAACTCGTGTATCGTTTTGATATTTGTGTACAGACATTGTTTTACGAGTTTTGTAGATCTTTGTGATTTCAAGTTGTAAAATCAGTTTGTTGCATCGGTATTGCAAAATACGTCAATTGCGACCTACAATGTATTCCTAAATTTTCATCACTATAAAGTGTAATAAAATGTTTTCTGCAAAGTCCTCAACTAAGTGTCGCAAGTCTGGTCCAGTGGCTGTCTGTCGATAAACGACCTCTGAAGGCAACCCCTCTCCCCCTTACTTTCATAGCACTGCAAAAGCACACTTTTGAATGTAAAAAATTGAATTCAAAGATGTATTTCTAATGAAGTTCCAACTGCGACGCATAATTTTCAGAATGAGTTGTAAGTTAAAATTTGAATCACAGATTTGCTTTTAAAAAATAAATCCTTTTTTATGTCATACATTAGATGTAATACCTCATCAGCCAACTGAATTGTGTGTATTGAAGGGATATAGAGAGGTCTGTCCACCGATAATACTGAGTTCTTTGGTTTAAAATGTTGTTTCCGTGTCTCTCATGTAAACTTGTTTTTTTTTCTAATAAAGGTGAATCACTTTTGATGGCACTAAAAGATGTAGCACTATCTAGTGGTAGTGCTTGCACGTCAGCTTCATTGGAACCGTCTTATGTGCTACGTGCTATCGGTGCAGATGAAGATTTGGCGCACTCATCAATTCGGTTTGGCATTGGAAGATTCACAACTCTAGCCGAGGTAGATTATGTGGCAGATCGGTGCATCAAACATGTTCAGCGACTGAGGGAAATGAGGTAGGTTCATGTAATATAAAATCGGAGATAAGTTGAAGTACAATGATAACAGCGAGTGAATAGTTATGATCAACATACTATCCTAATATTTCGAGCGATTTTTTGAAGTTTGAACTTGTAGGCCTACTTGCAATATTTTGCTACTTGCTACAGTAGTACCGGTACCTCATTTATACATTTAGGCCTATTATATAAATATAAGTTTTATTTTTCAACACCACTCATATGCTCCACATGCTCCCCATGTTGAATCATTTCAAAAATAAGTATTCAATATTCATATATTTTTTAGTCTGATCTGAAAAACGTACTAATGAGGTTATTTTTCGTTTTTCGTGTATTCTCAAATACAATAAACTTATTTCAGGGAGCCTTGCTTCAATTCTAGAGCCCACTGAGGATTTAAAGTCTCCTACCCTAAGGGTCGTCTCTTCTGCCTTTAGGGGATCTTTCCTCTGTGTGTGTGTGTGTTTGTGTAAATTATTTCATTTTTCCCGCCACACAAGCGCACTTTGTTTAAAAGTTATCTGCCAGTGAAAATGAAGAACAAAAGCTCGCGTCATAAAAAGCGGCGGGTACCCGGGTACCGGTAAGGAATATTGTAGTCGGGTAGTGGTGTACCCGACCCGGGTACCCAGGTACTCGCCGACACCCCTAATAGAGAGAGCTGCTAACAACGCCCACACCAATGGCGAACTAGTGTCGGACAACTTATCAAAATGCACTTAATGTGTGGCGTTACTTGTGCCGTCTGCTAGTAACTTCGAACTCGCAGATACAATATATCAAAGTTTGATTGTATTCTCATTTTTTTTTACTGATTCTCCGTGAAGTCTTAATTCATACCGTGCAAAATTGAAGTTCCTTGGCAGTCACTTACTGAGCAACATCAATTTCTGTTGCAGTACGATGCAGTATACTGTTACAGATAATATTCGAATACTGAACAACATTCTAGCCAAGAGACTAGCCTACAGTTCCCACAGTTCTATAGCAATAGTGATTAGGCCCAAGTTAACCTTCCAACACTGACATAATGAAGAGAAATCCTTGTTACCAAAGAGAGATTCCCTACTTTCATTTCTTTTTTTGTTTCAGTCCGCTTTGGGAGATGGTCCAAGAAGGAGTTGACATCAAATCGATCAAGTGGACACAACATTAACTGACCTTTAAAATGAAAAAAAAAATTGATACAAACTTATATTGTATATATTAAAAATAGTTCTTGAAAATGTCGACAATTTTTGAGATGGTGATGTTTTTTCATTGTAGGCTTTATTCAATCGATTGTTTTATGATTTGCATAGGTAGCCTTAGTTCGTAACTGTACTGATTTACTAAATATATAAAAACATGATATTAGTATTATATTGTATCAATGACCTGCAAAGCATTACTGTATATTATAGCCTTCTGTAGAATTATAGTCTACATGTCGACCATTCTGACTTTTAATTTTGTAATTATAGTGAAACTTCTATGCATCGTTCCCAGATCCATCGTTTTCCTGGTTGTATCATTCATTTTCTATCACCCTACTCCCATTTAACCAATGTTAAATTTTCCTGGATGGATCGTTTTCTTGCATGGATGGTTTTATTTTCCTGGTCACTTGAAAAACGATGCATAGAGGTTTCACTGTACACACATATATATATATGTATATATATATATATATATATATATATATATATATATATATATATATATATATATATATATATATATATATGTAGGCCTATGTATTGAACCTAGGTATATAACATAAAATGTAGGCTCTTCATTTTCGATTTTTTCTTGTCTTCTGACGCGATATTGGTAACATGACTGGCACGTCTGTTTCCACTTGCGCTGAAACGTTTTCGTGACAATGTGGTATTGGCCTTTTTCAGTTTTCACCATTATATGCACATGCTTCTTTGAATATGATGAATTGAACTGTCAAATCACAAGTAGACGCACTTGTACACAAAACATATGGAAGCACGAATGCAGGAAACCCATCTGCCAAGAGTGGCAGAACATAACTTCCAGTAAAATCTTTTTTTCGGCCAACACAAGTTGAAGTCAACATCGACAATAACAACATCGACACGGTGTTTGTGTTGTAATCTGCCAATATGCTTAGATGAAAACTGGCTTCAATATTGGTCAGGAGAGAGAATGAAGTCAGATGACAAGAAAGGACAGAAGTGGAAACCCTGCTTTATTTATGAAAGATTCATGGGCCCACATAGCAAAGACTCAGAGCGGGTATTGTCTGATTTATCAAAGAAACATGATGAATATTGTGATATGTGAGCCTAATTTTGCTATATATCCCTACAGATTTCAAGATTACTGGTATTTGCTTGATCAGTTAAGGATAAATTTGAGTATGTAATTATAATATTACAGAAGAATCTCTTGGAAGTTTTTCTTTTAGTAGTAGTAATAGTCTTTATTAGCAATTTAGCTATTTACGTACACACAATTATTACAACAATACACAATTAATACAATACTATAACAATAATAATAACATCAGCATAATATTACAAGAGAGTTATCATGCTAATTATACATTCAATTTTTCAGTTCTAATAACCCATTTCATCTATTTAGTTAATATCAATTTAATATACATGGGGAGTATCCCAATAATTTTTTTTTTTTCATAAGCTTTAGGTAATAAACCCTTTTCTTTGATTACTTTACTACACTCTCGACAAAATATATCAACATTTTTGACTTCCTTCACAATATTTGGTAACCTATTAAATATTCTCATCCCTTTGATAAAAATAGAATTGTCTTCCTCTTTTGAGCAAGTCCTAATAATGTTAATATTTTTACTACCTCTGGTAAAATGATTATGTTTATCATTATTTAATTTCAGTCCATCACAGAGATAACTTGGAACCAATCCATTGATAATTTCATAAATTAATGTAAGGCTATTTAATAATATTCTTTCTTTAATATTCAGCCAATATAATGTTTTACACATTTCAGCAACTGCAGTATCTTTTTTAACTCTCAAAATACTTCTCATCGCTTGATTTTGGAGTTTTCGCATCATAACAATTTCGTTTTTTTGTAATAGAAATAAAATAGAGCTGCAGTAATCCACATGTGGTGCAATTATAGATTGGTATAACATAATCTTGGCTGTTGTTGGTAAACACCCATTCACTCTCCTGAAGAATCCTACTTTCCTCGCCTTTTTTTTTAAAACGTAATTTGCATGATTCTTAAAGTTTAAGTTATTATCGACATATATACCTAAATATTTTATTTCGTCAACAATTTCCACCGTATTATTTTCTAATACTAATTTCACATTTCCAATTTCATCTAAATTACTTCTACATTACATTTACTGTTCCTAGTGAGTGTTGTTTTCTGATCCCTACCAAATATTCCTTCTCATGTTGAGTACTAGTAGTCTTGAGTCAACATGAGCCTAGTTGAAATAGTTTGAATAACTTGTTCATGGGAGTTAATTTAGGGCCGAGTCTGGTGCCACTCGGGTGTCATCAGGTTTTCATGTTTGTAGACCTCGAGTGTTCCCAGCCTCCCATTCTGGTGACACTCAGGGTCGCGTCTGCGGTTCGCGGGCCATGCTCCGGATTCGTTTGGAGGATAGTTTAGTTGTAATTTTCACTGGTAGAGTGCACCCAACACCATTTTCTGATGAACGATCTATATATAGTAGCTTCGTTCAGCCTGCCGGCGGTATATGCAAAGTTTGGACACTAACCTAAGCCAATAACCTAACCTACTGTCTGCAACCTGGCTTTGTCCACATAATTGACCATGTTCCTTCATATATAAACTCTGGAGGAATCAATTTAAAGAAATTTAAAAGTCTCAGGTGGGATGCGATCAGAGTTCCCTGGAATGGGAGTCAGGTGCGCTAACCATCGAGCTGCAGTGATCTACCAATCAAGCGATTGTGATTTTGGCCATTTACTTCATTTTGGTCACTCGGACTCGGACAAAGAAGCCGAACTCTCGCAAACGAATCTGGAAATTAAACTGAGTGTCAGCAGCCTCCTCGAGGCCCTAAAGGCTGATGACACTTGAGTGTAACCAGACACTTTCTTAATTTAGCAAAATATCAGTTTTTTGGTAACTATTGAACAGTATGTTAATAATTTATTTTATTATAAAATAAATGGATTGCATCTTTCCTATCCAATAGAACCCAAGTCGTTCGTATCAATTCCCCCAACTCTGCACCCTCCATTTCAAAACCACAATCCGTTAAACAAGGTGTACCTCAGGGCTCTGTCTTATCCCCTCCCTTATTTTTACTCTATGTTAACGACCTCCCTCAATTATTACATGTCGGACATCTCTTCCAATTTGCTGATGATACGAATCATTTATTAACCACACCAAGAATCAACTCTCTCATTTCCCTCATTCAAACTGCCAACTGTCAAACTTCACTAATATCCTCATATTGCTTGAATAACAAACTTGCACTGCAACCCACTAAATCAATTTTCATGAACTTCCACAATAAATCTAACCCACCCATCGTGTCCCCATTAATACGAGTTGATGGTAAAATCATCCCCAGTACTTCATCGACAAAATTTCTCGGAATTCATATAACCCCCAATCTAGACTGGTCCCAACATATTGAGAAAACCGCAGCTAAAATTAAAAGTGCTTCCTTCCTTCTTCGTCGACTCAAAAAAATTGTCAATCCTCATACCCTCTTACTTGTCTACCATGCCTATTTCCACTCTCATCTCTCTTATGGACTTCTATTCTGGGGTTCCTCCCCAGGAGCTAAGCGAATATTCATTATGCAAAAACAGGCAATTTGCATCATTTCCGGTATTTCTCGCAGTTCCTCATGTAAATTACATTTCACAAAGCTAAAAATTCTCACCCTCACATGTACTCTTATTCAAATTGCCAGTTCTTATGTTCACTCCAACTCTAGCCTCTTTCCCAAAAATGATTCTATCCATAACTACCCTACCAGTCACAGTAACTCTATCCGTTCTCTAACACACTCCCACGCTTTTTTCAGACACAGCCCTCTCCATCTTTGCACAACCATTTACAATAAACTACCTGCCCATATAACTATAGCCTCACCAAACTCTCATCTTTCAAATACAAACTTAAATATTTCCTACTTCAGAACCCCTTCTATGACCTCAACGAATTCCTAACTTCAAAATCTCATTAGACCATCATTGTGCTTATTATATATATATCATTCTGTCTTTCTTTCAATCTATTCTTTTATCTTCTCATTTTTATATCTAGTTGTTAGTTTTTATACTTCCTATATTTGTGCTATGTACAAATCTTTGGATTAAATAAAATAAAAAAAAAATAAAAAATATGAGAAATAAAGATTCTGATACAGTAGAAACACAGATCTCTTTGATACCTTCTAAATTGTGTGGAATAAAATTATTGACCTTGAAGTTCTAATATTTTCACAAGTATAAAACTTTAAAAAAAAAATCCATTTCAGCTGTACACCTGTAAAAATTATCTTATCTGAATACGGTAGTTTGTACTGATGCCGTCTTGAAGGTACTTAAAATCAACTACAGCGTGAACTTGGGTACTATCAACCGGCTTTGGTGTGGCATATGCATCGATAAAGCAACGTCATCTGGTCAGAAGTACCATAAATGAACTAGGCAAACGCAGCATATACGTTGTAAGATGAGCGAGATATTTATGTGAAGTATAATCGAAAACTCTGTAGGCCTACACCTTGACTCATAAAATATACGCCATTCGGTAACTACGTATTGAATCTATTACATCTGTTGAATTATTTTCTTCATAACGGCTGATCCGAATTGTATACAATCTTGTGATAATGTGTATCATTAATGTGTTCACATTCAGAGAGAACAATTTTTTTAGAGATTTCATTTTCAAAATTTTCTCGCCCAGCCTTATCTTACGGAGTGTTTCGAAACTTTGAGATGACATTTCTCAGAAATGGTACAACCAATCCGAATTGCCTACAAACTTATGATAATGCATGTGTATCATTTTTGTGTTCACATTCAGAGAAAATATTTATTTTTCAAGAAATTTCATTTTCAAAATTTTCACGATTTGTATGTTTCCCTATGCTCAACATTGACAACCAACTGTCGCTGTAATTGTGACCATTATGTATGATTCTCAATTATCAGTCGCATGTTGACGTTTGAGTACGAGTATCCATGCCAAGGCAGACAATAATCACTATGCGTAATAAATTGATTACAAGCGACTAAAGAAACATGATTCAGACCCAAATTTTTGTAATAATTTTGATCGATATTCGATATCATCATTTCGATTTGATTTCAAATGGAATTCTTGGTATTTCAATATTTTTGATATGGCACATTTCGGTATTATTTACATTTTCTTGATCAATTGGGAAACCCTAGTAATAAATTGGTTTACATAGTAAGCAATATATACAGAAAGATAACTTTTCAGTTTTATTTGGCTATATTCAACAGATACATTGCATAACATGACTGTATTGAACAAATAGCAACATAGTATACATTATGTATGCCTTACATTAAAGGCCCATTCACAACCGAAATTAGCAGTAAAATTAGCATTAGCAGCAATATTTGTCTTATGGCCCCCATGCACTCCGTTCACAATGCGACGCATTAGCAGTAACGCATTAGCAGTAAGCGCAAGGTTTGCAAACTCCAAACCTTGCTGTTGATTTTACAGCTTGGTGTAAGCACTGACCAATCAGATTTGAGTAAACGTTTGGCGCGCCACAGGCTTCTATTGTTCGGACGATGTCGAGCAGTCGCATCGTTAATCCCATCGGCCATCAGCTAATGTAAACAAGCCATCTCATTGGCTGATCCTTAATGCTAAATTATTGTTGTGAACAGCCACTAAATAATTACATTACTGCTAATTCTAATTTTACTGTTAATTTCGGTTGTGAATGGGCCTTTAATCACTATTTGCAATGTTGGCTGATGACATACTGCAGGATCAGCCATAATGACATGTCATTTCTGACAATCATGATTATAACATACTGATTTGTTTGAACAACAAAATATCTCGGCAATTTATATAATACGTAATCTAAATTTGTAAGTATTCTAGATGGACTTTCTGATACTGGCCTTGTAATTAGGTTTTCCCACATAATGCTTCATAAATATTGATTGTGCTGAATACTGACTCAACAAATCTATGAATTTTCAGCTATATGAAATATTAAAATTCTGAAATCTAAAGCACATGTAAAATGGATATAAAAATCTTCCCTGCATTTACATAATAGGCAAGTTACAATTAGGCAAGTTAGCAAACAAGAATAGCAAGCTGGCATATAGGTATTTGAGGTTCTTGCCTGCTATGGACATATTTTATGTACACTCAATGTCCTTTCATTTATATATGTATTTATCCTTGCCGTAATAAGGAAATAATGATTGTAGAATATCATAACTTTGATGTTGATGAAGAAAAGAGCTAATTTCGATGCATTTAAATCTGCATTACGGTACTTCAATATTATTATTTATTACTTCTTTATTAATGTGTGACCAATGAAAAGACAAAAAAAAAAAAATCCACAGCAAATAATATTGGTAAACATGGTATTTCTATAATTCTAATGTTATTGTTGCATCAGCAAGCAAATTGAGTGTTGACAGTGTCATTTGATACCTATGAGCTTCAGAAGTTGAGGTAAATAGAACTCTCTACAAAAGCTTGGTGCAGTGTGTATTTTTTTGTCACAGAAAAAGACTGATCAAAATATTGAATAAAAAAAATTCAACATGGATAGATTATAGCTAATTTCACATCAAATGAAAATGTTCATCACTTTGAAAAAATTGATTATGAGAACTTGAAGTGGAATTAAGTTAGAAGTGGCACAGCCATTTTATTCAGACAGAAAAATAGAAAGTCTAATGATAAAATATACCGTTACATCTGTACAGTATACGGTACCGGTAATGAAAAGAAAAACATTCTGCATGACTGTAGGCTAATTAAAATACTATCACTATTTGTCTTTATGGCCAAGATGATTTGCATTAGTATCAAATATCGATGTTAAAAATAATGCCATCCTAGTACCCAATCGGTACATAGGATTAATAGGTCACAACCAGTCACAACTCACAACACACGACTAGGTTTTTGCACACGAGTTAGCAACTCTACAGATCATCTTATGGGAAAGAGTAATATTAAAATCACAATGAATAAAACTAGGAAAACGCGGGATTCGCATTGTGAGATGAGCTCAGAAGTGTAGAAATGTAAAATGAAAAATAATTTGTCAGCTCAGTCTATATCTACAGATATTGGACCACTTCAAACGTTTAAGAACCCTACCGGAATCAATTATGTCATGGTTCATTCATAACTGATTTCAATTGTTTTAATTTACTTGATGACACTTGTTGCTATAGATTTAATTGGCTTTGTTTGAAGTGAAAGTACATTTTGAATGCGTTTTCTTCGTTATTTCTCATCCGATTGTTGCAAAAATCTCTGAAAAGGTGTTTAATAGTATTCTTCATATTTGGTGAAAATTTGAGAGCTTTTGAAGAATTCTAATTTTTCAAGTATTTTTCCTCGGGGTTACAGTGAAACCTCTATGCATCGTTCCCAGATCCATCGTTTTCCTGCTTGTATCATCCATTTTTTCTAGCTCCACTCCCATATAATCAATGTTAAATTTTCCTGGATGGAAGGTTTTATTTTCCAGGTCCATTGAAAAACGATGGATAGAGGTTTCACTGTATTCTTATGAGGATTTTCCAAACTTTCCGATTTTTTTACGGAAAAACCTTCCGACCGATTTTTCTGAAAAACAATCCCAACCTATTCTGGTATGACAAAAATACGTAGAAAAAGTTTCAAGTCGATAGGTATTTTTCCCTGACCTGTATGCCGCGTACAAAATTACAAACAAAAAAGCAAATAAAAAAGCAAACATGAAAACGAAGCCCATTTTTTTTCGGTATGTCGAATGGAATCTTCGCTACTGTAGGTCTGCTTGAAAAAAACAAACAGAAAGTTATATAAGAAAGAGCACTTGAAAAATCTCTATAGGCCTACTTATTTCTTGATCACCAACAAATGTATCTAAAGGAATAGATCAAACACTTTTACTTGACTGTTGGTTGTGTCAGCACAACAGTAGTGTGATACACATCGAGTTGTAATAGTTTAGGCCTACATTAATTCCTGTACAGCTATACAGAAATTTGTGGACCTGAAAATAACTAAAAATAGCTCATTGATAACAAAAATGACAAATTATTAGCCATCTATAAATGTATAAAATTTCTGTAAATTTCACAAAACTTTTTATAAAACTTTCGAAATGAAAAATTTCTGAAATTTAAGCATCACCAATTATGTGATATTGCATAGTGTTCAACAGGTATCAGAGGTAAGCTCTACATGCAAGGATCGTAGCATAGCTGCTATTGGAATGTTAGACCACTGTGTTTAGAAATTTATTGCCAAAAATCTCAAGTAACATTTAAAATAAATAAGATGCACTTGAAATGACGGGTGTTCTTCATAAGCCTAAACTTTGAAAAAAGCTATTAGAAACTAACACCATTTCACTAATACAAGTACCGGTATTTGTGTTTAAACAAGTACTTTCAACTTGAAATTTGGTGCTGGTAGTTTATTCACAGGACTAGTTTTTGATGTTAGAATCCCATTCAAGTTTGTACATACATCATAGAATTCGATACCGGCACACTCCTACCACTTCACATTGACTTGAAGCAGTCCTGTTGAAATATGACACTGTATGATATATGAGGACGAATGTGGTACAAAATGAATGATAATTATTGATGACTGTCAAAATATAAACATATATACAAATATCAAACAGCTTGAATGTCTAGGCCCTTTGGTATTACAACTGATGCCATTATCAATCGTACAGGTAGCATGATCTCAAATCAATGTACGTAATGACCCTGAAATTAAAAAAATATTCCATTTCTAATAACCTTGATCTCTTGCAAATTAATGGATGTACATGTGATAGTTTTATGACGCATAAACAGTCACGTGAATTGCATCACTTCATAATTTCATAATCATCTGCTCATTCATACCCCCATATAACCTAGCTGTTGGTGGGGTCGTTAAGCAAACAATAATCATCATCATCAGTTGCAGCGTGAAAATGCAGTACCGTAGTTCAAGTGACCAGACCTAATATTCTTAGCAAAGACAAGAGGGTTCTGTAGCATCTTCGGGAGGAGTTATCTTGAACGACTCCTTGTCTATTGTTTGAAGTCCGATACGCGATCGATTCGACTGCACCAAATGCTGAGCAATGTCAGCAAACATCTCATCGATACCTTCACCTGTCTTGCATGATGTTTTATACGTGCCACTGATCAAATTGTGACATTGTTCACTGCAAAACAAAACATAATCAATATTTTATTACTAAACCTCATGTGATGATGTGATCGATGATGTTCCTCTTCATGATAAGTCATACAGACACTTGTGAAACCCATGAGGGAAAAAAAAGTATCCTAACAAATGGTGTTAGGAGGGAAAAGAAATTATTCCATTCAATAATACTGCATAGTATCTTGAATTCCTGTCCTTATCTTATTGATAGGTCTGAATCAAAATAATGATTTCCATTTTCCCCATGTTTTAACTACCGGTACATCATGGAAATACGTAATACTCTAGGCATTAACCAAGCATTACTGCTAAGTTCTTCCTAGGTAATACAAGCACTACAAAAGAAACCACGATTACTTCAGAACCAAAAGTTTTTTCACTGCATCCATTGTAGGCCTACTCCTTGTTCCTGTACCACACTTGAATTTTGGGTGGGGTAGGGCTAGTGATGGCAATTTTCATGAAATTTTTTTTTTTTGAAATTTTCATTGAAATTTTCATTGAAAATTTTGAAAATTTGTACCTACTAGTTGTTAACGTGTATTTTATGCATCAAACTGATTGCAATTATATATTCCCTTGCATAAAATTGATTATTTGGATAGGTACCATATCAGAATAGGCTTATTATGCCTGGATAATGGTCCCAAAGCTAGCTTGGGGATATTACTAACTAGTATTATACGTATCGCAATTCACAACTTACAGGTAACTTGCACTTCAAATACGCCCTGGGGCTCCAAAGGGCAAGGACTGAGATTGGTTAATATTCACTAGAAGAGCTAAATGCTATGACAGCACACAACACTGAACACCTCAGGGAATGTTTTTCAATCATAGTACTAACACAGAAATAAAATAGGGTTGCCTGAATCCCTACCCCTTGGAAAGTCGTCACTCGTTCAAGTCGTCACTCAGAAAGTCTGTTCTAATATATAATTAAATGTATTAATTGCATCTCTACCCCTCGGAATGTCTGTTCCATGGAAACTTGTCCCCCGCTATTTAAATATACGAAAACAATTACTGAAACTGGGTTCTGTGGAAAGTCTTCCCCACCCAAGGTCGTCACCAATAATATTACATCTCTCGCTGCCGCAAGTGTTTCCACTGGAATCTAAATACACGTGTTCATATAATATATAGTCGCTTCACAAAATTATTGAAACAGATTTCAGTCGTAAAACTCACGGCAACGAGAGATGTAATATTATTGGTGACGACCTTGGGTGGGGAAGACTTTCCACAGAACCCAGTTTCAGTAATTGTTTTCGTATATTTAAATAGCGGGGGACGAGTTTCCATGGAACAGACATTCCGAGGGGTAGAGATGCAATTAATAAATTTAATTATATATTAGAACAGACTTTCTGAGTGACGACTTGAACGAGTGACGACTTTCCAAGGGGTAGAGATTCAGCCATCCCATAAAATACACTAAAAAACATTTTTTTAAACAATTTTCAAAATTTTCAAGAGCTGTTGAAAACTTTCAATGAATTGAAAATTTTCAGAAAATTTTCAATTGAAAATTTTCAATGAGCCATCACTAGGTAGGGCCTACCAACAATTGATGAGAAATTAAGAAATACCGTGAAATACAATTAGAAGGTTTGTTTTTTGAAAATAAATCTCCAATTAGCTGAATAGTTGAAAAGATTAATCAGTAATTTGTTGCTAGATAGCAGAATGAGCTACGGTTTCAGTAGATTATAGAGGTTAGGCCTAGTGCATATATCTTACTTACCAAAAATTATCCATGTCACTTTCGGTAACCTGAGGTGTTTGCCCTTCGAGGTCGGCTTTATTTCCACATAAAAATATTTTGGCATTTTCTGCGTATGTTACTATATCGAGAAGATGTTGTGATAAAACATGGAACGACGCCGCATTATCCAAAGAAAATACCAAGATGGCTGCCTCAGCAAACTTGTAATAACTTGAGGTCACCGAGGCAACTCGTTCCATACCACCCGTATCCCACAGCTGTAACTGAAAGTTGAATGGGTTCATTAAAAACACAATTTTCCATCAACTTTATGTGTACTGATATGGGTACCAGTAGTAAAATCCTTTCTTCTCAGAGGTTGATGGGGCATTGAAAACTAGTACAGACATTACCATATCACTCAGGAGGTCTACATATAATTATAAATAAGCCTGGACATGCCAATACAGCATTTTACATTTCGACATTGGACCCACTATAAAGGTACACACTGGTACATTCATTGGTTACTGGTAGAAATAGTCACAATTGCTATTTTTACATGTCTCTACTTATAGCAATAATTTTCTAAGTTAACAGGAGAAATAAATAATCCATACACGAAAATGGTCCATGGATTTGAAATTCATTATCAGTTACTGTTTACAGTAGGGAACCCATAGGTCTATGGGAGTAGGGTGGGGAAAAAATGAATGATGGAAGCAGTAAAACGATGGATCAAGGTTTCACTGTAAAACAGTATTTTTGCAAACGAAAACCAAGTAAGGCTTACCATTGATACAGAATTTTCAAACTTTTGAAACCTATGCCTATATTTATTGAAATAAAAAATAGCAATGATGACTAATGATGGCAATGATGACTTTCCTTTAAAAAATCTTTTCATCTTATTCCTCTGTTTTGTTTCTGACTTTACGTGAGCACATTTGCAATATTTGTAATGAGAAAATAATAAGGTCAAAACATCAACCACTCAAAACATTGCTTTTTTTAAATTTTTGCATTGCTACAGTTTCCTTTCATTAATAATCTTGAGTAGGCGTATAACAAAATATAGGCCTACTACTGGAGAATGTTCTTGAATGCTGTAGAGCCTACCCTAGCTATAAATACGGCTAAATTGAAATATGTTGGAAACAAAAGAATATAAAATAATGTTTGTTGGGGCCTTAAAAAGAAAGTTTCCATGTTCTATATATATAGTGCAATCCTATGTCTGCCTACTAGGGCAACTTCTTAATCGAAAAGATCCACCACTAAGTAGTCACATCTTCATAAACCATTCCACGCTGTAGAAATGCCGGTCACATTGAGATAACATTTTTTTTACATAAAACTTTGATGGCAGGCCAAACGTATTATAATATAATACCGATGCTAGATTAGGCCTACTACTTGATTACTTACACGAAGGTCTCTCCCCGTTACAGTGTAAACTTTGTCGTAATGATCAAGACCTAGCGTAGACTGCCGATCTGTCGCAGTAACAAACGTGTCAGCTGTAAACCGTCGAAAAAGAGAGCTCTTGCCGACTCCAAATTCTCCACAAAGGATGATCTTCTGTTCAGGAATCTTCACAGATGCCATTTCAAGGTGACTTGAAAAATAAACCATTCAAGTTATTATACTTAGAAGAGTTCAAGTAAAAATCAATAGGTCTATTAAAAAATGAATGCAATATGCTGAAACACAATGATCTCTTTAGATATGCCTAATTCAGTTTTGCTGCTCCCCTTCATAGCTCAGACAGCAAAGGCACCACTTTGGGAACTGAAGTAACGTTGGGTGTGGATTCAAGAGTGTTGGAGAGTGAAGAGAGGGGGGGGGGGAGGAGGCGATGTAAAAGATGGAAATAAGAGTACGGTACCAGTGGCATTGTTGAACTAACAGAATCTATAGGTCTAATTCTCGTAATCTACTGGGCCGTGTAGGTCTATAGCATTGTTGTTTTAAATAGTTCGATATAAAAGCGATAGTTGCGCTACAGGCAATAGGGACGCTGGACTCAGATTCTGACCCCGGAAATATTTCACTTTCAAGACCCGAGTTGGGTCACCTCCTTTATATTATGATAAAATAGGTTGGTTTCACTAGGCCCAGGCCTACATTATGGCCTAAGGATTGAAATTCAATGGCCCAAGCCATCGAGTTTATACATAGGCCTAGAATGGTTTATATAAACAAAGTTTGTCCCTAAGCCCAGGCATTGAGTTGATAGTGGTAATCAATGGTATTATCATTGAGTTTAGTGTTACAAACTAAATGGTAGGCCTATTACCATAGATATATGCTAGCCTACTGTAGAGTTCATTATAGGCCTAGGCCTAGTAGGGCCTGGGGCCTCCGCAACTACAGTAGGCCTAGGCCTAAATAGGGGTATAAAGTCAATGCTTAGGCCCAGTAAACGCTAGGTCTAGGCCTATCCCCTTTTTAGACTGATCTCCTTAAATGACATGCGAAATTACCTGCGATCCTACGCTAGGATTGATTGTGATTACTGCTCCAGCATTGCAAAACTTCAGTTGAACTTACTTCAAAACTTCGTTTACATAACGAAGTTGACTCAACATTTTAAAACCAGAACCACCTTTAATTATAAATTGGCCTTGGCGTCAAGGTTTTTACGAATGGCCAGCTAAAAAATCATTAGGGGGTGGGGCACACCGGCGCGTCACGGCCTTCTACGTTGCAACTTGCAGCAGTGCAACAGCTCTCCAAAAATGGCAGCCTTTAGATTTCTCGGTGTTTTTAGTGAAATTTCTAGAGCAAACATGAAGCTTACGAGATTTATTGGTAAATAATTTGAATGCTCAGTATTGTAATTTATGTAGGCAACATTACGGTCCTTTAAAGATGGGATAATCATTTTGTAAATGTGCTGAATCATGCAGGCAATGAAGGACTTGCTCCAACTGTGTGTAACTGAAGGCAGCAAAACTTGGCACATAGGCCCTATCATTGACTTTATAAATGGCCCTATGGACCTGACAACACTATTATAGATCTGAGCCCCTATACTTTTATCATGCTGTAATTAACTAGACCGTCAGTATGACTTTCTCAAGTCTGTTGCATTTTTAAAAGTAATTGTAGCTCTAACATGCCTACTGAGAGATGAGGAAGGGGGCCTAGACTTACATAGGTCCTTGTCAGGGAGAGTTGAGTCTGACGTCAGAGCTTTTTTCCCCCCAACGTTACCACCACTAGGCCTACTCAATTTGTTGGGGTGAGAGGGTCGAAGCTCTCGACGGAATTGTAGCCGAAAGGGTCTTTTACCTATGTACTGGAAGGAACAATACCTAGAAATTGAGTGACCATTAGGCTTGAAGGAATAAATTGGAATCGTTGTCGGAGAATTAAAATTGTTATATACCGAAGATATGCATTGGAAATGAAAATATAAGCAATTCACTCTTTTATTTTAAAAAATTCACTGATATGCGGCCGAGATACGTCGATATGTTTGTGGGAGTGGTTTTTATTTCTCTGGTCACTCCCTCAGACTTATCGACATATCTCGGCCGCAGATCAGTGGATTTTTTCAAATAAAAAAGTGAATTGCTTATATTTTCATTTCCAATGCATATCTTCGGTAGGCTACCTGTATACAAAAATCTTATTTCTCCGACAACGATTCTAATTTATTTAGCTAAAAAAGTTGAAAAAAGTATTTAGCTTTTTTGCTGTGATATTTCGTCATCGGATTGTATGGCATTATCATTCATCTCGAGAAAAATCTTTGAAGTGTAAAAATACTGTGTGACCTGTCAATTGACAGACCCAAGAACACAACCTAGGCCTACGTAGTAAACAAGGAATAGCGGGAATGGAATGTAGTGCTTTGCGTCATTCAGTTTTATGTTGGACGTCTGAACCAATCTCATTTGTCGATCAGACTACCTTGTGACTAGTTTATACCAATAACTGCGTCCCATCGTGAAGCGTTTTGCACGAGCACAAGACGTAATGTATTCAAATAATGTTTTTTATGAAAGTTCATGACTGAAACAAGCTTTAAGAAGTATTTATGCTCACTTTGCAAAATACCAATGGGTTCACTGAAAAGTTCACATGAAAACGAACGCATTCATTTAAAAAGTTCACAACACCGTTTACGTCTATTTGAACGTTTATTACCGTCTGGGTCTATTTGAGCGAATCGTCAAATCATATAAATTTGCCAATTGTTTTCAGTGACTGATCGTTTGGGTGCGAAGTGTACTTTTACGACAACCTTTTCATCTGTTTCTAGCTCCTCTACCGAGAAGGTTGTTTTCAACTACTGAATCTAGGGCAAGCCATACTACCAGCAAAATGGTTGACAATGTTTGTGTCATCACATTGAACACACCAAATGCCAAAGTAAGTAGACCTAGCTAGGCTAACCTGCAGTCAGGACTAATTTAAAACTATTCTAACCAACCTATTTTTCTCAAGATTTTACTGGTATCAAGTTTTGGTTGTTAATAATTTTTTGTATCAGACCTACGGTAATATAGATCTGACCTAGGGATTTTAATTTGAGTACCTGCCTACTTGGGTCTATAAAAATACAGGCTGTGTCAGTTATTGCTAAATTGTCAGAAGAATTGGTTCAAATACCGGTATCAGTATAGGTGTAGGCCTACCAGAGCATCTAATTTTGGTTTTTGTAATTTTGATTGTTTCGGCAGTTGTGTAAAACGCCGTCTGAAATAGTAAAAGAATTACAGTGGATGTCACTAGAGGGTAGGAGAACAGGTTAACCAAATTTTTGTATAGTACATTCAGGAAAAAGGGTGGGGTGGAGTTAGGGAAATGAATCAAGAAGAGGGAACTGAATCACGCTGTACATAGGCCTACTAATACAGAGTGAATTTGAAAAACAAAATTGAATAAAAATACGATACTCATTCCTACGTTGAACTGGCCAGTCTTGGAATTGGATTGAAATGGATTGTGAATGGGAATCTGACAATATAGGACGTATTTCGTGCTTTTGCTTTTGAAACCACTAGAGTACCCGCCTATGCATATAATCTTGATCTATTTGAGATCAAAATAAATTAGACCATCGGTACGGTAGGCCTACACGCTTATTCAATCCAAGCGTGTCTTGATAAAAGTAGTAAATAGTAGTACTAGTAGTAAATAGGCCCAGTAGTAGTAAATTTATTTAGTAAATATGTAAATAGGCCTACTGAATATTAGTGTCATATAGGCTAGATAGTACAATTATCATAATCATAGGCCTACCACAAAATTCATGTTATATTTATGTTTTAATCAATTAAATACCAGCTGGTGAACAAGATATGTCTAGTTTTCATAATTATTAAATCATTGTTTGCAGGTCAACTCTTTGAGCATGGAAGTCATGAGCGAAGTGGAGCAAGCATTGCATCAAATCGAATCTAATCCAGCAATCCATGCAGCTGTTCTTATATCTGCTAAACCAGGTTGTTTCATCGCCGGAGCAGATATTGGTATGCTCGAGAAATTGAAGACGAAAGATGAAGTCATTGCTGTCTCTCGTGCAGGCCACAAGGTCTTGGATAGCATCGAACGAAGTCGAAAACCGATTGTTGCAGCCATAAATGGTGTATGCCTTGGCGGTGGCCTTGAAGTCGCTCTAGCATGCCACTATCGTATTGCCGTCAAGGATAAGAAAACGGGACTCGGATTACCTGAAGTAATGCTTGGTTTGCTACCTGGTGGGGGTGGCACTCAACGCTTACCAAAACTTACTTCCTTGCCCAATGCACTTGACATGGCGCTTACAGGAAAGACTATCAAAGCCGACCGCGCTAAAAAAATGGGAATTGTTGACCTATTGGTTCAGCCACTGGGACCAGGTCTAGATACTCCAGAGAATAATACAATGAAATATTTAGAAGAAACAGCAGTTCTTACAGCAAAGCAACTGGCATCTGGTGCTTTGAAAGTCGATCGAAGTAAGAAGGGTGTTGTTGACCAGATTGTCGCAGCAGTAATGGCAAATAAGTATGTGCTCAATCAGATCTTTGGACGTGCAACTGCTCAAGTGATGAAAATGACTGGGGGTCTTTACCCTGCCCCTCTGAAGGTAACAGCTATTATTCTAGAGTTTTACTTAGTCTTGTCAGTATGCATGTTCCACATATTTATACGGTTGAACTCAAGGTTAAAGTGACAATATTTCAATTCATGGAATACTAAAATGCTTGTTGTAGTTTTTGTTAATACGCAACAAATAGGCGAATAGGGCTTATATAGGCCAGCAATAACTACATACTTGGTAGTAGTCCACCAGTATCTAGAATGCTTTTGTCAAACATCAATTCAGTACCGGTATTCAGTAACTGGGAATTTTCAGTTCTACGTAATAACTTTTCACTATAATAACTTTCAACTTTAAAATGTGTCTTTAAATAGATCCTGGAAGTAATCCGAACTGGTGTGGAAAAAGGACCAGTAGCTGGGTACGAAGCTGAGAGTATTGGTTTCGGCGAGTTGGCAATGACACCCCAGAGCAAAGGACTGATGGGGTTATTCCGTGGCCAAACTGAGTGCAAAAAGAATCGTTTTGGCAAACCCGCCAAGCCCGTGAAAAACCTAGCTGTACTTGGCGCTGGCTTGATGGGTGCCGGCATTGTTCAAGTCTCAATCGACAAGGGATATAATGTGATACTCAAGGACACTAACGATAAGGGACTCACACGGGGAATTGGGCAAATACAGAACGGGTTGATTACTGCGGTCAAGAGGAAAAGACTGAGTGGGTGAGTTGAACTAAATAGTTTTCTAGATAAATTACGGTACCAAAAAGAGTAGTCATTAGGCCTATATTGGTTTTGATTACGTTGTTATATTTTGTTGTCTTAAATCAGTATGGTTGCCTTTTGTCTTTGATTTCGATACCAAAATGACTATAATCAATATTGACATTTCGATTGGATATTAAAATGAATCGTTTTGAATTTGATTGTTTTGATATAAAATAATTGAACAGTCAACTGTCGACTCCCCTAAAAAATCATAGTGACCATTCTAAGTGAATTCTAGACGGTCATGGTGTCAGTCATTTGTTGACGTTTCAAGTGTGTGTCGAGACAATGGCAAATCTTTATTTGGTTGACCAGTTCAAAAGATTTCCAGAAGGCTAAAATGACTCAAGATTCAGACCTAAAGAAAAAATTGATAATTTTGATCGATACTCGATGTCGGTCATTTTGATTCGACTCCTCGTTCGTTTCGACTTATTTCTACTTCTAATTTTTCGATTTCTTCGATTGATTTTGAATAGGCTATAAGGCGTATGGCATTCAGTATTTTTTACAAATTCTTGATTGAACTGCAATCCTATAGATAATTTAAATCATTGGTCTGTCGTCTTCCCATATCTTGGACTTTTATGAACTTTTGGTAGGGTATTTAATTATAATATTTCTATTTCTCTTTGATGAAAGTTGAGATGTTGCTATTTTACCAGGAGGCGTTCTTAGCTAGATGTTTCAAGTGGGCCCTACGATAAACTACAGTTTTTAAACTGAAAGATCCAGGCTGTTTGTTCTAAAAAAAAACACACAAACAATCGTTTTTAGTTATAAATGATGGTTGTGTGTTTGGTCTAGGTTTTACCAATATTTGGACTAGGATATCTATTTTCATATTGCCAACTAGTGAAAACCATGTGTAGGCATTTAAATGAATGTGTAGTAGGCATATCCTTCAATTACCTTATATCAGTATTTCAGTTATCCTCAAATTACCTAAAATCAGTAAGGCCCAATATTACCACGGCCAGTTAGTATTTCTCTGAGAGTTGGTGAAAACAAATAGCATAAGTAACCATGGTGATAACAAGTTTGAAATGCCAGATAAAGGCTAACTGGACTTCGTAATACCGGGCCTAATTCATTTAAGTGAAACCTCTATGCATCGTTCCCGGATCTATCGTTTTCCTGCGTGTAACATTCATTTTTTTCACCCCACTCTCATATAATCAATGTTGAATTTTTCTGGATGGATACTTTTCCTGCATGGATAATTTCATTTTTCTGGTCCCTTGAAAAATGATTGATAGAGGTTTCACTGTAAATCAATTATCTTGTGGCCTACATTTACTGGTAGTAGGCCTAGACAGGTATTCCTATACTGGCTAATACCAACTATGCTACAGGCTTAAGTAGCTTAACTATTTTAGTTGACAATTAAAAAAAAGTACATTATTTTCCCTGCCATTTAGAGACTTCGAAACATTATTCTCATATATATATATATAGTTCATTATATTAATTATTTCCCAGATCATTACTAGGTCTATACCTAGGTCAATTGATGTGATGTGGACTTTGGTATCGTGGAGTCATTGGAGTACACATTCATTTTGTTTCAGTTTACATACTATATTTTCTTTTGATGATAATGTTATCTTAATTCGACTTCTTATCAGCAAGCTAGCTATCTTCATGTACATGTATAAAGCAGTCTTCTTTGCATTCATTTGCCAACTATTACTCATTTACATTTCAGCCTGCTTTGAACAATATGATGCACTTCTATTAGTTTCAAACATAGCATTATAGCAAGGTCATATAAACAGTGTAGCCTCAGGACTATATTATTGTTTTCATAAATGAAGTGTAATTAATACCTCTGCTCAAGTCTTAGAGACTTTGTGCTTGTATTCATAAAGGAAAAGGCTTATTTCTCGTTAGTGCGTCCCATGGTGGAATATGCTAGTTCAGTTTGGGATCCTTATAGATTAGGTGAGATAAGGGATGTGGAAAGGGTGCAAAGGATTGCAGTTAGAAGGGTTACAGGTAGGGTTAGGAAGTGGAAATGGGGGGAGAATGAAAGGGGGGAGAGGGTGAGAATATTGGAGAGTCCATCTGAGATGATCCGAGACTTGGGATGGCGGGAATTGGAAATACGGAGAAAGGAGGATCGGATCTGTAATTTCTTCAGGGTAATGGAAGGAGAAGGGGGCTGGGGAGAGTTGAATAGGTTGATTGAAAGGAATGAGTCAGGGTATGGGGGTAGGCAAAGTCATGATAGAGCAGTAGTTATAAAGGGGGCTAGATTAGATGTCGGTAAGTTCTCTTTCTTGAATAGGACAGGTAGGGATTGGAATGGGCTTAGTAGAAGTATACTTGAGGATGAAATAGGGTTGAAGCTATTCCGTCAGAAGGTTAGGGAGGCGATAGGATAGGATTGATAGGGAACTTGCCACCGCGCATTTATGTGCAACTGCAAGAGTTAATAATAATAATAAAAAATAATAATAATAATATTCAACTAATTTTTCAAGTTTGCTGCTCATATAAAACAATCTAATCAATATGAACTTTTTCATGCAGTCAGTTTAATTTCTTTGAGAAGACCAAGAATCCATCTTTTAAAAACCTGTTGGATGTACCCATAGACAATTAAAAAAAATATATATTTAGGCCTACAGTTATAGGAAAATAGGCAATGTTGAATTTGTCTACTAATAGATGAACAACTGAAGGACAAAATATTTCCCCTGAGATAGTCCCTGCGGTACCGGTAGTACCACCATCAATGTAGGAAAAATCGCCTTCTTTTCTTAAAAAAAAAGCCTCAGAGAGTTTTTTTCAAGTTTTTTGGGTTTTATATCAAAATGTGTGAAATTACAATTTTCCTACTATTGTACGACTTTCTTTGAAGATGGTATTTCTTCGTTAGTTAGTATTTTTGGAGGGGTTTGCTGAGTGCCAGTGAGAAAAATGGGCAAGTGAAGTTTAATTCTTCTCTTTTCTTGTACCTGTGTGCATCTTTCATGTATGATACAGTAGGCTACAGTTTTGAAAATATCAATTTATTCAATGGTGAAAATCTTCTAGTTACCAGTTTCTAAATCCACCCAAATTGATTTTTTTGGGGCAGTAAAATTGTGACTTATACAAAATCATTGTTCCATAATTAAGGTTACATGGATGAGAGTAGAATCTTTTGGGGCAGGGCACAACAAGGGCAATATTACCACCCAATTTTAATTGTTTTAAATAGAAAAAGTTATGAACTCTTGACACCAGGACTGTGCTGACTGTGAAGATAAGGTACAATAAATAGCCTACTCAATTGAAGGTGTAGTCGTTTATATCTTTGAAAAAATGCCTGAAAAATCTTAAACAAATCTAAATTTTCATTCTTCTATACAAAATATCTTGTGATTGAATTAGACTCAACTTGAATTCTATCAATTTAGTTCTACTTTTCAAAAGCGATAACTAGTTATAATGTGAGAAAACTGGATTAGGGTACTGTAGGGCCTACTGTTTTTTTTTTTTATTAGATTGGTACCAAGAAGTTTCATTTAATAACACAGAAAAGGCTATACTCATGTATTTTTCAAGGGACCAGAGAACTGAAACAATCAATACTTGTAGGTAAACGATTCATCCCAAAAAATTGAACTTCGATTATTTGGCACAAATTGAATGATCAAATCAGGAAAACAATAAATCAGGGAACAATGCATAGGGGTTTCTCTACAATCGCTGGTCTATTATAGTTGTTATGTTGACTAAAATTGCTATCAACTCACTGATTTTTTGTAATTTTCAACAGAATGCAAAAAGATGTCTTTCTATCAAATTTGGATGCAACTCTCTCTTATGATAACTTCAAGAACTGCGATATGGTCATTGAGGCTGTGTTTGAAGACTTGGCCATCAAACACAAAGTAATCAAAGAGATCGAAACTTACGTACCTGAACATTGCATAGTCGCAACAAACACAAGTGCTTTGCCAATTACTAAAATTGCCACGGCCAGTAAACGACCAGAGAAAATCATCGGTATGCACTACTTCTCTCCCGTCGACAAAATGCAACTGTTGGAGATCATTACGACTCCGGCCACTTCACAAGATACGATTGCGTCTGCCGTCAACGTGGGTTTGAAACAGGGAAAAGTTGTGATTGTCGTGAAAGACGGACCCGGCTTCTACACCACGAGGATACTTTCCGTGATGCAAGCCGAGGCTCTAAGGTTACTACAGGAGGGCGTTGACCCGAAAGAGCTCGACAGACTTGGCAAAACATTCGGCTGGCCAGTCGGTGCTGCCACTCTGATGGACGAAGTGGGTATTGATGTCGCAGCGCACATTGCGAAGGATCTACTAGCATCGTTTGGACCGAGGTTTGCTGGCGGGGATGTCAATATCATCAACGATCTTGTCGAGAAAGGATTCTTAGGTGAGACCCATGTTGAATTACTGTATCTGATAATGTAGGTTTCATACAGACATGGTTTACATCCAGATTACGTGCAAGAATGTACATCATTTGCTTTTTGCTCATTTGAGTTTCATTTGGCTTTGTATTTTATTTTTACTCTCAGGTATCTAACCTTTATTGGTGAACATGATATTGATTTGTGGGTCTATTTGTATCTTTTATTGATATATGCACTTCTGAGGGCATTCTTTGTTCTGCTAATGATTGATTTTGTTGGTTTTAGGGGTTTAGGATGGGTTTAGGAAGGGTTATTCATGTGAGACGCAGTTGTTAGGTTTTGCAGAAGAGTTGGCTGGGGTAGTTGATAGGGGGGGGACGTGTTGATGCAGTGTTTTTAGATTTCGAGAAGGCTTTTGATAAGGTAGATCACAATATATTATTAGGGAAGTTAAAAATGTCCGTTGGGAATGCTGGGTTGGTTAATTGGATTGGAAACTTTCTTCAGGATAGAGTGCAAAGAGTTCGGGTGGGTTCAGAGGTTTCAAGTGAGACTAAGGTTACGTCAGGAGTTCCACAGGGTAGTGTGTTGGGTCCCTTATTGTTTGATTTATATATAGATGATCTGACTAGTGTTGTTGATTCGAAAATAAGGTTATTTGCAGATGATTGTGTGTTATATAGGGAAATCATTACAGAGGAGGATGTAGTAGCTCTTCAGGTAGATTTAGCGGCAATTAATCGTTGGGTTCAGTCAAATAAGATGGGGTTGAATACAGGAAAGTGCAAGTTAGTCACATTCGGTAAGAGAAACATAAGGACAGATGTAGTGTATGAGGTAGGAGGGAAGATGCTGGAGTTGGTGGAAAACTACAAGTATTTGGGGGTGGTATTTGATAGGCGTCTAGGGTGGGGGAGTCAGATTGAGAGAATAGTAAAAAAGAGTATAAATGCACTAAACTTTGTAATGAGGCAACTTAGGGGGGCAGGTATGGAGATTAAGGAAAAAGCATATTTCTCGTTAGTGCGTCCCATGGTAGAATATGCTAGTTCAGTTTGGGATCCTTATAGATTAGGTGAGATAAGGGATGTGGAAAGGGTTCAAGGGATTGCTGTGAGAAGGGTTACAGGTAGGGTTAGGAGGTGGAAATGGGATGAGAATGAAAGGGGGGAGAGGGTAAGAATGTTGGAGAGTCCAACTGAGATGATGAGAGACCTGGGGTGGCAGAAATTGGAAATACGGAGGAAGGAGGATCGTTTATGTAATTTCTTCAGGGTAATGGAGGGAGAGGGGGGGTGAGGGGAGCTGCATGAGTTGATAAAAAGAAATAAGTCAGGGTATGGAGGTAGGCGGGGTCATGATAGAGCGGTAGTCATAAAGGGGGCTACATTAGATGTCGGTAAATTCTCTTTCTTAAATAGGACAGGTAGGGACTGGAATGGGCTTAGTAGAAATGTTTTTGAAGGGGATGACATCAGGTTAAAGTTATTCCGTCAGAGGGTTAAGGAGATGGTGGGATAGGGGTACTTAGGGAACTTGCCACCGCGCATTTATGTGCATTTGCAAGAGTTAAATAATAATAATAATAATAATTTATTATGATCATTATTAATGTTATTAGCATACATGCAACTTATATATTACCAAACCTTCTACTGAAGTGTTTTAAAAATGAATAAAATATTTAATAACGACAGGTTAAAGCATTCAAACCACCATAAAAAACACAGGAACAAATTATAGTTCTGAATGATTAGATGAGCGATAGCAAAGACCTCCATCCTACTCTTATGGAGCTTTGTCTGTATTTTTTTTTCTGTTCTGCTGTTCGCCTATGAGCACTGCACAGGTCCATAAGATTTTTCTGGGCAGGAAAATTTAAAAAATGAAATCTGAAGAAAAAAAATTCTTGAACACAATAATGATGTACACACACATAATTACAATTTTGTATGCGATTCAAACCAGCTGGTTTCAAGAAAATAATTTGATGAATGTTTTATATTCAATTAATAGATAGGCCTATATTGAAATAACAGCAGAACCATTGTCGAAATTCACGGCTTTCTAGATTCGATATTAACCGCATGGAATATATTTTAATTGAGTCAAGGTGTGTAAAGTTTTCTATCATACTTCATATAGATATACCGCTTATTTTACAACGTATATGCTGTGTTTGCCTAGCTTAGGGGGACTACTCATAGCCTACTTTATTTTGTAAGAGTTTCCTGAAACTATAAAAATGTATTACGGTATTTTAAAATATTTGTGTATTATGTTTTGAAAGGAACACCTCTTGTTTTCACCATCAAAGTATAGTTGTGACCAGTAATAATGTTGTTCTTGGTAATGGATGTGAAAATTCTCTTTTTCAGGCCGCAAGTCCGGTAAGGGTCTGTACGTTTACGTGAAGGGATCAAAGGCACGTGAAGTCAATGAAGACGCAATAGCCATCATCAAGAAGTACAGTCTGGTACCGAAGTGTATTCACAGCCCCGAGGATATGCAACTGAGAATGGTGTCGCGGTTTGTCAACGAAGCTGTGTTGTGTCTACAGGAAGAGATCATTGCTAACCCGGTTTGTTTAACAATCTATTCAACTCGGCTTATACCATAGACAAAAGATATGCTACTACCAAGACTCTTCACTCTCACATAGTGATGGGCAAATTTCGGAAATCTATGTTTGACGAAACTTTCGTTGAAAGTTTTCATGAAACTTATGAAATTTAGGGAAACTTTTGAAATTCACTGGAAAAAGACGGGATGTGTATTTGTATGTTTTAATGTATGCTGTTGCATTCAAACGAAATTTCAATTTGCAGAATTCACATTCCACTTGTTTCATTATCAGGGCCATATAGGCCTATGCATAGTATTTCAATATTTTTCCTTTCTTCTTCACCATATTTGTAATCTGGTGTGAATGGTTTTTAGGTTAAGAAAGACAAAAATGACCTCTTCTCTAAATATTAAAGAAATGACTCGATGCCATACAGGTAGTTGGTGGTATCCAGTGGTGAAACAGAGAAACAAGTGATAGAGTGGCATTAGCTCAGTTCACCAGAGAAAGTTGGGCATTTTATTCAAAAGTTTAAATAACTTCGGAAATTTATGACATGCCATGAAAAGTTTCCGAAACTTTCGGGAATTTACGAAACTTTCAAAATTGAAAGTTTCGCTGCCCACCACTACTCTCACGGTTAATCAAGAATCATTTTCTATGCACAACTCTATCTCCCTCGCCAACGTCAGCAATTAGTACTCTACCTGTGCTTGCCACTGAAGGATTGGCCCTGGTAACTGCTTGGTAGCAGCCCAATCCAACGTGTATGTAGCATTTTCCAGCAGTCAGTGGTTCTAGCTTTCTAGCAGTACTACAGGTGTTACAGGTGTGGGGGTTAGAAGAGAATGATGATCAAGTTGCGGGGGTAAAAGTGGGGGTCAGTTTTATTTCAACATTGCCTGACATGTCTGGGTATTATATCTTTGGTCTATGGTAGAACTGTGGTAAATAATAGAGTATTATCTTGTGCAAAATGTAGGCCTACATGAAACATACAAATCACAATGGAGTCGACCCTTGGTCGATCCAAACCAAGCTAGCCAAGTAGTAACCAAGGAAGTAAGCAACCACAAACCTAGTTGATGACTTCTATCACCAGCAATAGGTTTCATAATCAAACTAATATTTCAAATGACTTGATGTATATGGGAAAATAGCCTGAGGCTGGATACGTGATAAATTGCCAAATTGGGTAAAGTAGTGAAAGAAAGAACAGCAGCTTACCAAGGTTTATAGGTAGAAATTCTCATACTGAAGAGCCCATTGATAAAACACAGATGATTATACTAAGTACAAACACACAAGATTTTTACAAATTACAGGAGGCCTACTTGACATTTTTTTGAGCCCCACTTTTTTGTTGTTCCTTCAGTACCTCACTAGTTGTATCGTATGCCATGAAAATATTTAGCAAATTTCCATGTAGTACAAAAAAATTATGGCAGGCCATGGGTTGTAGTTTTAATAATATAAATTGTCCATTACAGTAAAATCTCTATGCATCGTTCTCGGATCCATCGTTTTCCTGCTTGTATCATTCATTTTTTCTCACCCCACTCTGATATAATGAATGTTAAATTTTCCTGGATAGATGGGTTTATTTCCTTGGTCCCTTGAAAAACGATGCGCAGAGGTTTCACTTTATTAACCAGCACAAATGGGTAGTTTTCTGTATTTAATCAAGGCCTATATTGTATCGTAGGCGTACTTATAATTCAATTCTAAATTATCTTGATTTTTGTTACAGTTGGAAGGTGATGTTGGTGCAGTATTCGGACTTGGTTTCCCTCCATTCACTGGAGGCCCATTCCGTTGGGTCGACGCGTACGGTGCCAAAAAGCTCATTGGTCACATGGAAGAGTTTGAGTCATTCTACGGGCCCGAGTTCAAACCATGCGACCTGTTGCTCGATCATGCGAAAGACCCGTCCAAGAAGTTTCACGTTTGAGGAGCGAACATACTACCTGACTGAACAGTGATGTGTGGTGTCACATGTGCAAAACAAAACTAGGATGTTATTTACATGGGTAACTTGAACTAGGGATCCGGGAATCAATCATGTTCACACAACGGTGCCGAAATCACTATTTGGGAGTGCCTAAGAGAAGTTTATGGTATTATAACTCTGGAACTATTTATGTACCGATTACGGTATAAAAATCTGAAAGTAATGAAAAGATATAGACCTAATTTTTTTCATATACGTATCCAGATTTTAAGTTGAAAATGCAAAATTCAACTGTGTTTTGACTTGTGGCATCTAATAGCTGATCAAGTTATCACAGTATTACCTGTCGACTAAAATGAGAAGCTGAGATGTAAACTCCGTAATGTTGATTCGTGTTTCAGTATCGTATTACGGTTCACTATTGCTTTTTAATTTACTAGTATGATATACATCTCGAGTGCCATGTGTGTATTGAATTCAAGCCTATATCCCTTCGTTAACTTTAAGCCGAACAACTAATTTAAAATTAAGAGAAAGAATCATACATAATTTTACTAACTAGTTTTATACGTTACTTTACCATCTATTTTATCTTTTGGAGGTTTTGTGGACACACATATATTTTCTGTGTAGGCCTATCACTATCTAATCAACATGTTATATTCGATACGGTAATTTTATAGTTGATTGAAACAAAATGTTGAAGGCTATATCTACAATGTTACTGCCCAATTTAAGAATGCATCACTAACTTATCCTCATCGACCGTTCTTGTTTGTTTCTATATTTTCACTGTTTGGTTTTATCAAGAAATATCTATGGCTTCTTCTATGTCCAATAAATAAGCAAACATGTAATACTTGCCGCAACGTAATGAAAATTGTGTACCTACCTACCTAAAATCTATAAAAAAATCACTGTTTTTCCATGGTTATTTCTTCCCATTTTGATTTCCTTGTTAAAATTACGTAGGTATGTGAACTGACGCCTACCCATCAGTCCTAAACCAACAAATGCTTAACCCTCCTGTATTAGTTTAGTTCTGCAGTAAAATCCGTCTAGTCGTTGGTTTAGTACGCTTCGGGTATATATTATTGTATTTTTTACAGTACCGGTAGCACTGGCATTCCGTTATCATTGGCCACAATGTTAATCATTTGAAAGGAGATGGCGTTTCAATAAATTTGAGGTACAATTTAACTGTAGTATTCATCTAGTAAACTACGTAATGAATACTTGAAAAAACAACATTGCACAGCAGAGGTATTGTGTGATGAACCTTGTGCCTCATGTTTATGTATAGATTTACCTTGGGATTGTAGTATGTAGTTTGTTAACATTATAATAAATGTATTTTTGTAAATCAAACGCTGTTTCTTATAATGATGTTTATGGAGGATGGGTAAGAAGATATCTGACAATGTCAATGCAATTCATTTTATATTCTGATCTAGCCGTATAATGAGCACGAGTCATTTCTTTGAAATTATTTCCCAAATATTTGATGACTGAAAGCTGGAAAGAAAATTATTAGACTAATGTATAGTTTGTTATTATGCTTTATCATGGAATTTGAATAAAGAATTTGGTAATGTAAAATGATCTATTTATATATCGTAGATTATAACCTACTTGTCCAAAACCCTGCCATTTGACTTGCATGCGAAAAAAGCATACTGTAAAGAACTAAAGATATACGTATGTTGAAACCAAGATGCATTGAGGGTTGCGTTTGCTTGTTCAATGGGCAAATGCAACCCTGAATGCATCTTGGTTGAAACATTTGTTGCTAATTTTATAAGTAATAACACTTTTGACTATAGTATTCTGTAATGGTTGTTCCAACCTAATACCATAGTATAAGGAATTTCATTACAGTGAAACCTCTATCCATCCTCTTTCAAGGGACCAAGAAAACAAAACCATCCATACAGGAAAATTTAACATTGATTATATGGGAGTGGGGTGAGGAAAAATGAATGATACAAGCAGGAAAACGACGAATGCGGGAATGATGCATCAAGGTTTCACTGTATACTGTACCTGAGTCAACATAAATCTTGTAGTGAGGACTGTAAACATCTGAAAGTTGAGATTGTAAAGTGCAATGCATCTGGCACTTCTTTGAATACACCCCCCCCCCCTCCCCTATTCTTGTATAAACTTCATGAGAGAAAATTCTTTTTTTTTTAGATGAAGATTTAATCTCAATAGCCATATACATTCACTCGACTTTTATAATGATTATTCAACATGAAAACTTTCAATTAGGTGCCCTTCGTAGCTCAAGTCAGCTTGAGCTCTGCTTTAGATACTGAAATCACGATGGGCGTGGGTTCGAGTCCTCCATATGGCATGGTATTTTGCATATGTTCTTTCAGTCCTTCACTCATCACTTCATCTTTTTGATATCACCTACTCATTCGTACCCCCATATAACTTGGCTATTTGTGGGATTGTAAGCAACAATTAAAAATACTGTTCATTCGTACATATTTGGCTGCTTGGTTCTGTCAAATATTTATTCAGGTTGCATTGGTTTGCTGGTCTCCAAGCAAATGATCTAAGATCTTTAAGACCAATGCAACCCTCAATACATCTTGATTGTGCCATTGAGTTCTAATAGTTCTATTGAGTTTCCAACCATTTTTTTCACTTTTTTATGTTATATGTTCCCAACAGTCAAGTTAATGGCTATTTTGTGTGCATCCACACATGAAACATGGACTGATAATGTTTGTCTTAATAACGTCCATTTTATGATTATTTGTAATATTTTAGGCTCTTATAGAAAGCATCTAGAAAACTTGGTATGCCTCTCAACATCTACAAACCTGCATAATTCCTTGATTATCCTAATTTTATCAGTGCAGTGTATGTTAGCTATAAAACTGTTCAAACTTGAAATTGATAAAACAGTCATAAATTAAGAACAACAATGAATGCAGATCTTTTGGGTTTATGGTAACTCAAACTCTAACCTCAGTGCAATAATATTAGCGGTGGATCATATTTTCAAGATTTGAGAAATACACAACACTGGCTGCCGCTTATACCATTCGGTGACACTTTCTTACTTGATTTCATGTGACAGTAATGTCTCTAGAAGGACTCACTTGATTCACACAAAAAAGTGATAAATTAGTTTTTATCTGTTTCCATAAAGCAGTTCTACATTACAGATTTGGTTGTTATGTTAACCCTTAGATTATAGTTATCGTACCGATAGATAGGCAACACCATTACCAGAGCTGGGTAACCAGTCATAATGTATTTAATATATAGGCTATTACATTAAGGCCCGGTTTTACCTCAGTTAGGGTGCTAATCCATTAACTATTAATTAGAGGTACGAAAATAACATATGTAACCAATGGTGATAACAAGTTAATCCACTAACTATTGCTTAATCCAGTTTCGTAAAACCGGGCCTAAAAACAAAAAATATGTTGTTCCAAAGAACAATTTTTTTATATATTTCACCATGCATCTAACGTTGAGTTTTCATAACACACTCTCATACTCTTTTCATATACCGGTACTGTATATAAGCAAAAGAAGCATTTTTTCGTATTTTTTTCGTGGAACATTTTCTTCTGTCTACATAGAAGTCTCGTTTGTAGAACATAAATTGCACAAATCGGGAAAAGTAGTACATCAATCAAACAAGAAAACGACGAAGATTACAATAATCTGATTCACAATATAAATTGTACTTTAATTATAATGCATAACTGAAAGATCCATCCACCCTGATGTCTATTGGTTCTGGAGAGAATCAGCAATTGGGAATTTGCATGAGTTTTTGCACTTCCATATATTATAATCCAAGGCTGTCCATAGAATGAAAAGGAAATATTTCATTCACTGCCCTATTTAAAAAAAATCTTTTTCCTATTTTCATCGTTTACATTTTTTCACCATCTACTTTATTCACTACCACACTTTATTTATTCGCATTCTTTTTTCAATATGCCAACTTATTGAAATTGTTTTAATTTTTAAAAATATATATTCATAGAATGAAATTCTCAGAATTCTTTCAAACCTTATCATTTGATTAATAAAAATAGACTGCCTAAATAAGGTAAAAAACTACTGTATACTTTTTTGTTCTATACAAGTTCAAAGTAAGTTTTTAGTGTATATAGAAGTTTTGAACCACTCCATATAAGTGTGTCTGAACATCTAATCACGTCGAGTCCTCACTTATATTTTATCCTGTCTTCTGAATACTTAAAATGTTCAATTAGCATAAAATAAAGAATTAGAGATCTTTGTTCTATTCTATGCTAATCGAGTTCATAATAATTCCAACTAGAGTTCTTTATTCTATGCTACATGCGCTAAATGACCTCGCTGTCGATGCGCCTCAAAACCCTAATATTCATTTACCAATCAACCCGAGGCCAATCTGCTATAGACGGAGCTCGTGGCATTTTGTAGAAAATTTTCCACCATTGTTGGAACAAAAAAAAAGGGTCTCCAATATTTATAAATACCTTATTAGCTCTCACGGATCCACCCCCCTTTTTTGTAATATTGCAATAATACTTTTACGGACTTCACGAATTTATAGTTATACAAATTGGATTGTGTGCTTATTATACTGAATTTACTACCTGAATGAAAATCACTTTTCCCGTGTTCACGCTGGTAAATAATGAGTAAATGTGACTTCAATCGACACAAAATCACACTTTCCGTCTTTTCAGTAGATTTTCTTCATTTGCCATCATTTTCTCGGTAAATATTTTACTTAAATCGATTTCATGTTTTAACTTTTTACCATTAATAGTTATCAGTTAATGTAAACATAATTTGAACAGCGTAATAATATAGACTTGTAAATTACTTGTGATGAGTTGTGAAATGTTTGCAACAAACTACATTAAAGCGCTAACAGTAACTCCTCACTTTACTGCTCTTATTATAATGATAAGTTGTGTCCCTCTGATTTTTTAAATTTACATTTTATTAATTATTATTCTCGAAAATCTAGTACCACACTTTTTGTTATCACTTCATAATGTAGGTCTACTGATCAAAGTGCACATTGTCTGTAATATTTAAGTAGCCATCTGTCAACCCATTAGCGTAATACGTATTGTATGGTCGATTACACATTAATTTGATCAAATGTCTTGAGATTTTGAAAGATCAATCATTGTCAATTTATAATCTATTTAGACTATGGTGTTGGGTGTCGACTGTAGGACATATTTTTTGATTCATAAAAAAGTTCAATGAATTCATTTAAATCGCTTTAATTCAAGACAACAAGGAAGGGACTCTTTGTGTGACACAAAAATGATATATATATATATATATAAATATATATATATATATATATATATATATATATATATATATATATATATATATATATATATATACATATTTATATATAGCATACGCTATATGTATTTATGTCTGTGGTTTGATCTATAATAAGATGGTATTATTTCGCTGTAGGCAATATGATTTTTCTCAAGACCGTCTACGATTCACTTTCTTTCACTGTCGTAATGGCAAAATACATTGCCTATAGGCTTACGTCTCAAAATGTCAGGCGCATGCTATTCCATAACAATTAAAAAGAGGCTTGCGGGCTCGTAGGTTCGTCACAATAACTTCAATGGAGAGGAGGGACCTAACATACATTCCGGAGGTATCAAGAATTCAGTTGGAATCTAACCGGACGACGTGAAAGAAGCATCTTACATCATTTGCTTGGATGTTTAGAAAAAGTGGGGGTATATCGAGCATTTTTTGTATCCATTTAATTTCGTATAACTAATGAGCAGTAGAAGTAACTTGCGTAATTTGCGGGATTTATAATGGATTTTCATTTTTTTTTTCGTAGGGAATACAAACGTTTTAATTAGATTTCTGCTATATATATTCAGTAAAACGGCATAAAAAAGAATAACGAATAAATTTGGAATTGGGGTTACATTTTCAAGTTCATAGTAAAAGTACAAACAATAATAAAAACAATGGAAAATATTCAAGCTTCGATTGTTGCAAGTCGTTATTTCGATTGGATCGATTACCTGGTGTTTGGAATAATGTTATTGTTTTCTGCTTTAATCGGGATTTATTTCGCTTTTTTCGCGAAACAAAAGCAAAATACCACATCGGAATATCTTTTAGGCGGCAAAACTATGGGAATATTTCCAATATCGATGTCGTTAATCGCCAGGTAAGTTCACGAGATTTATATAAACATTATCTAGACATTTTCTGAAAGTGAGATTTGGCAAAAAATGCATTTTTCCCCCCCCCCGCCCCCTATTCTTCTCTCAATCATTGTAGTATGAAGTGAACCAACAGTTCAGCAAATTCCTTTCGAATTTCAAAACGTGCCATACATAGGTCTAGGTCGTAACAATCTTATTATGTAACTTTAACAATGCGTTAAGAGTGAGGTGGAACTAATGGGAGGAGTGGGTTCTAGTTTCATAATTATATGGTCAACATAATTGAGACATTTTATTCGAAGCACACAAATCTATTTATAAATACGTCTTGGACAAAACTTTATAATCTGCCATTGTAATGCAAAGTTGTTGTACTTCCGCTACGAGAATCAGTTTCAAGTGAAGTGACTAACAATAAGATATGAAGTCCTGGTTAAAACTAGGAATTTTGGATTACAAAATATGAATTCATAAAATTAAATCAATTACTTGAGCTTGATCGAATTCAATTCAATCAACATCTACTTAGTATAATCGCGATGATAAGAGGCCCACGTGAGAAATCAAGTTCTTCACTTTTCACTTGTTATGTTCGAGTGTGAGATCTAATAAAGAGTAAATTAAGGTCTAATTAAGGGGACAATTATGACACGACAACACGGCAATATAGTTTCTTCTTTGTTATGGAAACAACGGATGCCAAATTCTTACCCAAGGACATGACTGAAGCTGAAGATTTTTAATATGAAAGAAGTTGCATTTTTTTATAAAAATTTGGAACTAATTAGTCACTGTTAAAAATGACTACTACCTTCATGCTATTCGTTGTAAGTTATGTCAGTTATACTAAATCTAGAATTAATGGTTTACTACTTAATCATGATTATAAAATGGTTTCTAAATATAATAATAATAACCAAAATGTCGATATAATAAATTATGTATATAAATGGTTTTTGTTAATAAAATATCTCTATAATGAATTATTATATGAATGATTTGTGGTACAACTAGCTATATCAAACAATTGGATATGGTACCTCTTGCCCCAATCAACAGTCCAATGACCTCTATGTTGATGACGAAATGTATATATTTTTTTATTACTGCATGTTATGGCATGTTTATGTGTTTTTTAATCACTAGGCAAACGCAAAATATGCGTTTGTAAGATGAGCGAGATATATCTGAATAAGGTATTTAATAACAGTCCTACATTTGCTACTTTATCGACTCTGGTATTCTACACACTTTGTCCTTCATTTAATTGCTACTTTATCTTCTCTGGTATTCTACAACACCTTGACGAATATAAAGAATAGTTAATTCTTGGGCAAATATCAGTGAATCTTGGCTCGATCATTTCTATATAATTGATGAATAAAAACAGTTATTTGAATTTTTTTCTTCGAAACGACTGGTTCGAATTGCTTAAAAAATGGTGGTTATATGTATCATTCATGTTTGAACACTCAGAGAAAATTTTATTTTTTTCGGAGAGGTTTCATTTTTTTAAATTTTCTTATCCATTTATATTAATCATATAATGCGTATATCATTGTCATTCGTTTATTTTTAGTTACATCTCTGGCATTTTATTGTTGGGCCTACCAGCGGAGATGTACGTTTATGGAACTCAATATTGGATGATTATATTTTCGGAGCTACTTGTCAGCATCACAATGGCTACTGTTTATCTCCCAGTCTTTTTCACACTGCAAATTACATCCTCATACGAGGTACGTAGTAATTGAATCAACGCACAGAAACAAGAAGTGTGTTGTATGAGTTTGGTCTTTTAGTCTGAACCACTATTTTAATTTAGATTTCCAAGATTATTTTATATATCTACATTTTATGTTTAATTTATAGGATATAATAATTCAATGGAATTATCATTCGAATTGAATAATCAATCCTCCATCAATGCCATAAACATATGCGGTCACATAAAACATTTTTTCAAAATTTAAATTTGAATTTAAATAAGACCTGTGCAATTTTCACAGCTGATTTTGATCTCCAACTGTACGTGGAGTCCGTATGTAAATTGTTTACTAGTTCTAGTGCGCATAATGTGCGTAAATGTTCTTCAGAATGGCTCGATCGACCATTTTATGTGGCCGCAAGTATAAAAACTCGAGAATAAAAACTTTGTTATACAAACTCGAGAATAAAAACTTTGTTATGAAAACTCGAGAATTGTAATTAGTTGAAATTTAGTTATAAATTGTGACTTTCAACTCGACTGTTCTCGTATAGGCACGAATACAATCCATAATAATTATTCATATGTAGTTTGTCAAATTGTCATCTGTAATTTTTCAACTGAAAATGAGAATAAATGTGATTCTATTTTTTAGTACTTGAAACTCCGTTTCAGCCAGCCTGTAAGGTTACTGGGTTCCATTATATTCATCATCAAAATGGTATGTTTTACATTGAATTTGTCTTTTATTTCATCTGAATTTGGAATATTTTTATTATAAATCTGCAATGATACATTGATTTGTCACACTGATTTCAGTTGCTGTATATTCCTCTGGTAATCTACGTGCCAGCGCTTGCATTTAACCAAGGTATGTAGTATAGCTTGTTCAAATATTGATTATTTTCTGTTAGTCCATCAATAAGTCATAAACTATGCAATTAAACAAGGAACTATTTTTACATATATATAATTTTTATCAATTTTTTAATTTCAAATTGTTTTTGTGATTTTGTAGTTTGTTGGGGAACTGATAGTTGTTATATCAGTTTTGTTAGTTCCTCACCACCAGTAGATTGTGAGATAAAGTGAATAGATAAAAATAAAAATATTTTGAAATTATTTCGAAACAATAATGATTTTATATTTTGAGTCTACTGTGAAACCTCTGTTTTCATGCTTCTCTTTTAAAAATGAATGAAAATCAAATAATGATTGATATTGATAATTTTATTTTACTTCTCAATAGCTCCAGGAAATATGAACTTTCATTTATAACATGATAAAAACTGAAAATGCGAGGGTAGTAAGTGGTATCGCTCACTAAAAGTAGGGCTATGCCAACACATATCTATATTAATTGAACTTTTTGGAACGTAAATGATCAAATGCTTCCAGAATATATTATAAAGAAATATAGATGTTATTCTTTCTATATGGTCAATATCCTGAATACTGTTTTGAACTTTTTTTCAGTGACTGGAATCAATCTTCATTTGATAACACCAATCGTCTGCGTGGTCTGCATTTTCTACACAACTTTAGTAAGCTTTTATCATCAAACACACTGACCTATAATAGTATTTCTTCCAATAAAAGTGTTGATCTCAGGTGGTCTCTTGATTATATCTATAATTACAGTATAATGTGAAATTTCACAAATAGGCCTACATAGCTTATTAAGATTTTTAATAACTTCATTGAATAACAACTTATTGTATGAAATTATGAATTAGATTTACTATAGGAAAACGTCAGTAGTGTGTAATGAAACGTATAAGGATATGAAAAATTCGTAACTTTGTTGCTTGAAGAATAACAAAAAATGATTGAAATGAAACACACTAAACTTTACATCATTGAATTCTGTATAGAACATTCTTTGAAGAAACACAATTTCAAACTTCTATAACATTTGATAATATATTTCTTTCATTTTAATCCATAATTTCTGAAAATTAATTCCCAAGAATTTTATTACAAATTATATATGTACTACATAACCATTCTTACTTCAAACTTAATTTCATGGAGGAATAAGGTAATTGAGATTTGGAGAAAAATAAAATCAATTTAACGATAATTACATTGAACCAACTTGTATCACACGTGAAATTGAGTCTTCGCTCATGCTCATCATCGCCAATGGAAAACTGTATTCTAGTTTCAAAACTTTTCAACAGGGCGGTTTGAAAGCTGTGGTGTGGACAGATACATTGCAGACGATATTAATGTTCGGCAGCGTCATTATAGTAATGGTGCTTGGCACTTACAAGGTGGGAGGGTTTTCAGAGGTGATCCAGCGTAGCCGGGAAAGCGACCGTCTAGAATTCTTCAAGTAAGTTCTCAGTCAAGACGCTATTTACTTGAAGGAAAATTGTTATCATAAATAATTGTTGACAGAAAATTACTATATAAACAATCCATATTGGAAACAATACACTATCGAAATATTCAGGGTAGAATAGTCAAGTCATAAAAGTTTCGTTGCGACTGAGATTTGAAGCCGGCGGAACCTTCCGATTTTGTGTTGGTGGTTCTACCGCTAAGCTACCGAGATATATTTTATTATATTATTATCTATTATTATCATATTATATTTTTGTATTTTATATTTTTTATTGTGAAATGTCTATTCTTAGTGACGACAATCCATGGTCTAGCTCTACAGAAGGCTTGGATTTTTTCATGGTGTAACGATTTTACACTTCACAGGTCCTTGTGTTACTCTTTTTACTTCAACTAAGCATGAGGAATAATTGTTTAATCTTCTTGGAAACGATCCAATATCGAGATATTTAGGATAGAATGGAGTCATAAGAGTTTCTTTTCAACCGGGATACACATAAATGAATGAATGAATTGGATTCATGAAGTGTCATCACTCTAAGAATAAACACGTCCCAATAGTGTTGTCTCGTTAGCTTAGCGGCAGAGCAGCTATCTGCTGACTTGTCATCCATCACTCTCTATCATCACACTATCTCTCTTTTTGTTCTTACTTTTTATTTCATATATATATATATATATATATATATATATATATATATATATATATATATATATATATATATATATATATATATATATATATATATATATATATATATATATGTTGAAATGTGTAGCAAAATTATTGATTCAAATATATTATATATTAGGTACACTTACATTTCAGCTTCAACTTTGACCCAACAATAAGGCATACCTTTTGGTCTGTTACTTTTGGTAACTATTTTAATTGGTTGGCATCATGTTCTATCAATCAAGCGATGGTTCAAAGATGCCTCGCAGTACCAACTATACGAAAAGCAAATTTGTAAGTGGATTTTATATTCGATGTCAATAATATAAGAAGTATGGTATGTTTTCTCTTTGTATATATTCACGTTAGTGTATTTTAATAATTACTACCATCAGTTTAGTTATCACAATATCTCAAATGTGGGGTGATAAGATCGCCCTTGTGGTGCCCCGTCCAAACGATCCTATTTTTCATTCATAGCCTTAATTGAGGAACAATGATTTTGTATCAAGTTTCGATTTTATTAAAAAAAAACTCAAATGACGATTTGGTTGTTGTTCAGGTTCCGCACATTCTCGTGAAAGTAAATAACTCTCCATCATGGCAGTGTTGTAACAACGTCAATATTATTAGTTTCATTCAAGTTTGATAATTGATTGCATGAAGAAAACGATTTACTTTCAAATCCTCAAAACATTTTTTTTAAAATATGGATTCTATTAAATTTCCGAATTAGAACAAATCTCCATTTGCTTCCAGCTCAAACTTTTTTTTTTTTTTTTTTTTTAATAACATCGAAACTTGATAGATAAACTTTGATAGTTTGATAGCTCAAACTAGCTCAACCATCTGTTGAGCTTCAATGGTTAGAATGTCTATTTATATGACAGGTGATATTTGATTGCAGTGGAATAATGAAGGAATTAAATTAATATTTCATCTGAAATGAAATAAATAATTCAGAAGTGACAAAATTGACTATCAAAATAATGGCTGATATTCACCCTATAATCTAACAAATCGTTCAATAGTTTCCATTATTTGAAGGTTTAATTAAAATTGAATTTCAATGTCATTGTAACGTGATTTTGATACTTATATTCATGCTCATATGGATAATAGGTTTCGTGTAATAACAATCATTGTAACTTATTCAGATAATAAGAACGGTCTAAAATAATGTAACTTTTTGAAGTGAATTATGTAACACAATTTTGAATGGTTTTGCTTGCAGTACTGTCTTGATTCTTGCAGTTGGTATCATGTGCATCGTGTCTATGAGTTGCTACACAGGCCTTGTTATTTACGCCATGTTCCGTGACTGTGATCCGATCTCCACTAAGGTATGACAATACTTTAAATACCTTAAATACCTAAATACTTGAATACTCAAATACCTTACAATATCTTGAAGGTACGGTACTGAAAGTTATCATTCCTCAAAAATCGCAAGTTTTTCATGTGTTATCTTAATCTAGATAATACTTTCGTTATCTAATATAACTTATCTAGATAAAATCTAATTTACAATTTCTAAAGATAATTATTTCAGCAAATTCGCCTGACACCAACAATTATTGAAGTTCTGAATTGGAGTTTAGAAAACATAAATTCGCTCAATTTGCTATTGACATGTGCTGTGAATGTATTCTTTAATGCACGGATGGCTCGAGTAACGAGTTTGTGAAAATTATCTTATACTTATAAATATCCATATGACATTATCTAGATAATTATCTTTTATATTTTAGCTAGATAATTTTTTGAAAAACTATCTAATTTTTCCACCTCACTATCTATCCAGATCTAATTATCTGATCTAAAAATTCATTCATCTTCATCTAGATAAAAAAATCATCTAGTCGAAAGGATGATGGACAATAATGGTACTAAGGCCTACAGATATTCAATAACATTTGCTCACTTTATATCTTCATTCGCTATATTTGCTTACAACAATAACAATTACATTCAGTTGTATATTCGATTTCGATTTGAATGTATTAATTTGATTTCAAATGTTTAAAGCATCACTGTGTTTTTAACACTCTCTTCCAGGCAATTGGAAAACCGGATCAGTTACTGCCATATTTTGTTATGGAGATTTCACAGTCTATTCCTGGGCTTCCAGGATTATTCGTTGCTGGAGTTTTCAGTGCTGCGTTAAGGTTGGTATTTACAGTCTGAATTATCACACAATCTCTCTTTTTAAGCGTGATTCAGTCTCAAAATGTATCATGAATTTTATTAAGATTATACTCATGAGATTCGTGTATATATTTTTTGTTAAAAAGTAGAGATAACAAAGAAAAACAAATCATAACCCAGTGGATATTCGGAGCATGATTTTTCAGTTCTAGTTTTTCCGATGTCCTTTTTCGTTCTGGTCGATTTTTCGATTATTTTCGATGTATGGTCGATGTTTCCGACTAGAATCGATATTCAATCAATGAATCATTACGATCGTCACGTATTTGATTAGTTTTCTTTCTACTTAAGAATATAGTGACATTGTTATTTAAAAAATCATAAAAATACCCTTTCAAACCGATATTAATCATTTCTGTCCAAGACATCTAGAATGTATTCATCTTTCTGAAACACCTCAAAAAATCATTTTAGTAGCTACCCTACAAATAGAACTAATAATTTTTTTACAATAATAAAATGTGGGAAATACAATCATTTTCAAGACTAATGCAGTCAAAGTAACCCAAAATAGTACAAAGTAACCGGGGTTGACACTAGAATTTTCATATACAAATAATCAACTGATACAATCAAGCTGAAGGAAGGATATAAGAAACTACAAGAAACAAGTTAATTTATAATAAATAAAAAATATATAGAAATCGGCCATTCCATTAGGTAGATGCCACCGTAAATATAGTTGATTATTTTCACATGGCCAACATATAAAAGAAATTACCAATATCAATTGAAAACACCCAGATGATCAAATTGAATTAATGAAATTGTAAATTATAAGTACGAAATAATAATATATGTATATTTGAGCAGGTGATTCCGTTGAACGGTCGTCGAATCTCTCTATGCCAAGATACCTATATTGTAACTGTATTGCAATGTTTTAAAATATTGTTTTCACAGTTCTATGTCGACGGGATTAAACTCTATGACAGGAGTCATCTTTCAAGACTTGATCCTACCATTCGTCAAGCGTCCGATAAGCGAGGCTCAAGCAAGCAGTATATTAAAGATATTGGTAGTTATCGTCGGTACAATTTGTGTTGCCCTCGTCTTCATGGTGGAACACATGGGCACACTGGTACAGGCGGGAAAAAGTCTCTCTGGTAAGCTCAAGAAAATGAACTATCTGTATGCTTTAAGCACGTAAAAGTCCAGTCGTCATAATCACCAACTGACTTGGCCAACCAAATTGGGTTGTCCTATTGTATATATTCACACATATAGCGATCCAACTTGAATCGACAATAACTCGGTAAATGCCAATTTCACGTGGAATAAATGATGAAATTAAATGAACGAAGCAGCTTGCAATCAGGAATGAGTAAAACTAAAATCGATGTTTGATGTATTGAATATATTACATTGGCGTTTTTAGAAGCTTTCTATCGCCTCAACCCAACCCAACTCTAGTCAATAGCATCTAATTGGTGTCAAGTTCACACAACCAAAATAAAACTATAGTTGGCCAACCAATCAGCAGTCGAGACAACTGAAGTTGTCCGTGTGTTAGTGTACTGTGCTTCATATTGTATCCTCATTTCTCTAATCACTTTTAGCAGTTCGTACATTTTTCATTTTTATTTTCCGTTACCTTGCTTACCCATAGAAAAATACAATTGAATGAATTTAATTCATCGATTGAATGATTGTACGATTGTATCGAATGAAGAGAACTGGAACTATTAAATTATCCTCACAATAAAGAGATGATAATTGACTACTAGTGATAGGCGTTGCTCATCGGCAGGCCACCTAGATCTATACTTTATGTGTGCATATAGAGATACTCTGATAGGCAATGTCAATTTACCCACATAACAAACAGCCCATTTGATTGGATGTTTTGTTTTGTGACGTTTGTGGGTGGGTCAATCATTAGTCGTCAATTGAGAGATGTTAATTGAACAGCGAGTAGCCTTCAATTCTTGGGCAACGATGAGTATTTATACAAATTTCATAATGTATATAGAAAAGATACATTTCTCTCTTCTGTCAGGAATCACAGCGGGAAGTCTGCTCGGGATCTTCACACTCGGAATGTTTTTCCCGTGGGCAAATTCGAAGGTAAGTGAAGATATTGGGTTTTACTGTTTTCGTTTGGCGAAAATGTATAGGTTTTGTATATATATAATTACCAATAATAATTAATAATCAATCAATAAATATTAATCCAATTAATTATCCCTCAGTTCACAAGTTGTACTGATTTGTTGGTTTCAGGGTGCTTTGACGGGAGGTCTGGTTAGTGTCGCTTTGATCGGCTGGATCTCTCTAGGAACGCAAACTGCGATCGCAAATAAACTCATTTCTTATCCAAAGAAGGCAGTTTCAATAGATGGGTGTCCAGCAGAAGTCTTAAACCACACTGTCATCACGAAACCGATAACTAACATGTAAGAAAAGCATATATGAAAACGAATGACTTACATTTATCAGTTCTAGAAATAATTTGCTTCTATACAGCCTGTCTGCATTCACGAGATATACATGCATGAACCATATATGTTTTATGGAATAGAGGGAATTATGGAATATATCATTGGAATATGGAATAGGGGAGACGGTCTGAAACTCCATCTCTCGTGAATGTAATATTAGCCTATTATGATACGTGAGCATGCATCTGTTGAATTCTGGTGTGGGTCTAAAAACTATTTCAATGGTAACTGTTTCGACCTTTTCATTACTGACTTTTATTTATTGTTGAATTTAGTCATTTAATTTTTGGCGTTACAGTCGATCAAAAATAATTATGTACATTTCTTCCAAATCTTAGTGTGTAAAATGACTTGATTGGATTATGTTATTATGTCAATAATGAATCATTGGGTCAACATTTTCACCTTTTTTGTGTGAATTGCAGATTATATTAAAATAGATGCCTATAATTTCACTTTCAAGTCTGACATTTAATCTTGTTTTCAACACATTTAATATTATTCTGAGAGTGTTGATGCACTTTTCGTTAGTGCTAATCGGTCGTATATAATTCTTGTGGCGTGAAGCATACTATATGCCTGCCTACTTCTGTAACGTGCAAACGTTATACTCTACTCTTGTTCCTGCAGGGATCCTGTATTCTTCTTGTACCAGTTGTCGTATCTTTGGTACACGCTTATCGGGATGCTAACCGCCATTATTGTCGGTCTGATAGTCAGCTTTGCTACTGGACCACGTGACATCCGGTCCGTGGATCGAAACCTGATGACCCCGATTATTCATCGCTTCTTACCGGCAAAAGGGTCGATGGATCGAACGAAGGATGTTGTTATGCAACCGCTCGGACAAGAACAGATAGCGACAGAATGACAACAGAATTAATAGTTCCAATTCCAAATTTGAATGAGTTGGTTTTAAGTGTTCCTATAAAATGTATACATAACTACCTGATTGCTACGAATATTGTGTGAATGTGAGGAGTTATAATTGATTATTTACAGCTCTGCTACCTCAATAGTGTGGAAACTAAACGACATGAGTGTGAACATAACATGGGCTCTACTTTTTTTGAAGAAACGTGACAGAACGATATTTTTCCATTTTTCCATTGATGACAAAACCTCGTACTTGAATGACCTATTCGTGATTAAAAGCTAACCAGGTGGCAGCACTGTCGAAGTGGGCGAAACTTCAAAATGGCCATCCGGAAGCAGTTAGATGGTCATGTTGTTGTATGCTATTTTTTCGAAAGTATCTGCCTCCGCCCAGTTCACTAAAACGCCACCAGATGTCGGCCACTTTGCTTTCAATTGCGAATTTGCCTACAAATGTGTTATCTCACTGCTCTGTCCAAATGTATGATTGTGAAGGTGTTTTGACCTTCTGAACATTTCACTTTTTGCACACGCGAGGATTTGCCATTAAGGTGTCAATATACTCATTATACAGGTATAGACTTCATACGTATAACCCTGTATATATATATATATATATATATATATATATATATATATATATATATATATATATATATATATATATATATATATATATATATATATATATAGATATAGCATATCGAAATGGCGTTGAAACGAATATTGTCTAGAAAATAATATCCATATCATTATAGTATTATTACTAAAATTCTCAATTTGTTTTCAGTAATGAAATATTAATACAAACTCTTGTGGTATAATTCCATAAAACTAATTTGTTCATGAATCACACAAGTATTTCACAATGGCGTTGATTGGTTTCTCTTTTGTCGATATGATCTATATTAATCCAATACCAATATCCAAATTCTTCATACTTTTAATCCACGTTTTTTCTTGAAATGACATTTCGAATCAGATTCTACTTTATTGTGAACGCAATTCGTGCAAAAATTACTTTTAGAATGTTTGTTTTGAGATTTTTGTGGGCTCTTAGTATTCTAAGATTGACAGAAACGTGTACCTACTCAGGTAAAAAATGCACTATCAGTCACTATTTTTGAATGATTTTTGTGTTCTCTATATTTGTTGTATACAATAGTTGCATACTGTCCAAGGGGTTGTGTACAAACTGATGATGAGTGAATCTAAGTAATAATTATCACTCGTGGTTACTCATGTTATTTTTGTATCTTGACTAAATATCAACTAATCAATAAATAATTACGAGTTGGTACAATAGGCACATAGCATCACAAATAAGAATGAATTGAGTTTGTAATATCAATAATGGAGTTCAAACTAACATTATCAATATCTATTTAATATTAGAAAGGTATCAATCTGTTACAGATATGAACAATAAGGCACCTAGCATTACAAATAAGAGTGAATTGAGTTTGTAATATTGATAATGGAATTCAACCTAACATTGTCAATAACTATATAATATTAGAAAGGTATCAATCTATTACGGATCATAGAAGTTGTTAGTTTTGAGAATGAAGAATTATAGCTACATATTGTTTTCTTGTCTTCAAAAACCATTGACTGTTTTTTTGGCTCGACGGTAGAGTGGGCGAGTAGTCTAAAGAAACAATACAAACCATGTTAATATTAACCTCTGCTGTTTTTATCTCAATGCTATTCTTAAAATTAATACCTGTCTGCATTGAGTTGTGATATAATCTGAAGGTTTAATTGGAAAACCAGCAAAAGGAAATGATGTAACGTATGGAATAATTCAAATGCCGAACGTAGATTTATTACTTGATCCTACTTCATTCTATATTTTATCAAAATGCTAATAATTTGTTTTTTTAATTTTTTTTATTCGTGTTCTCACAAAGATTTCAGTACAATTTCGTAGATAATAAATAATAATAATAATAATAATAATAATGGTTTCATTTCCTTTTAGACTATCACATGATATGGTGGAAATAATTGTGTACAAACATTCGTAGCCCCCCTATATTGAATGAAACATGCAAGAATTTTTGTGAATTGTAATGGCAAATAGAGATGAAGAAAATTGATTCAAGCTACTTGATTCAATTTTTCATCATTTTTTTCGATATTTGTCAATTATTTTTTTTTTGACTTTTTGAACTCTGATTTAAAATACTTATAAATGAGTTATGAAAATAGCTGTCGATAAAAACAGAAGGATATCTCAAATTCCATCATGTAAATACAATGCCACGAATCACGATGTATTAATGGTTTCACATTTGATTTTGATTCATTAATCTATCCCCTTTCCAATTTCCATCTTGTTTCCCATGCGTGCGTGCCAATAAAACTCAATACCTCCTTCACTCTTTTGGTTTTTATGAGCCCCGCACGGGTTCTTCTATATCAACAACATGCTTCACATCTTTTCATTACTCAAAATAGGGTAACACGCATTCCTTTAATTTAGACAGTTTGAATATTCTTGAGAACGGATCAAAAAGTTATCAAACCCAGGAGAAAAAGTGGATCCCAATAATCGAGCTGTCACTTCAAAACCTGTTGATTTCTTCAAAAGTTTTGAACGTTTATGTGGAGTAGTTATGTAAAGTAGTCACGATTAGACTATTTTAGTCTGCTTCTTAAATGCCTTTCAAAGCAGACTAGAAATTGGAAGTTATTTTCACGTAAAAGAATTTTGATTTAAGAAAATACAAATTGAAGAATAACAATAGTATGAAATGGAATAAATTGTACATGTAATGTTCACACAAATTAATTTCGGATCTGTATATGTATATAGACGTGTAATCTAATAAGAAAATAAGAATACATACTGTACATATAAGTTATTTCATCAAATGAAAGAGTAGAAAAAATACATAATTCACGCTGAGAAGGGTCGATCAGCTGCTAACGCGCAGAATCGTCGTTCAGAAGAATGGGGTTCGAGTCCCGCCGTATTCGACCATCCTGACTGAGGTTTTTGGTGGATTTTTTCAACCGTGAAAATGAATACTGCTGGTGTGGTTCCCTATAATTCTCAGACAAGACCGTCTCATCATATTATTCCAACATACAGAAAAGGGATCAATGTTATTAATGTTCACTGTAGGTTCTACAAACCAATAAATAAACGATTAATGAATGTAGCCTATAATATTTGAATTTCAATGAATTGTAGGGTTGGGTATATTGAAAATATTCAATATTATTCATAAAATTTACTTGAGATATACTTTCTTGCTTTGATAATTCACAGATAAATTTGAATGGAGAAAATATTGAATGGATCAGATTTGAATGACGCCTCGACCTGGCACCTCTACTGAAACATTACGAAATGAAGATGTTATTATCTGGTATATTGATTTCAGAAACTTCCACGTTATTTTAATGTTTTTTGTACAATAGAAATGTAAAATATGGCCAATTGTTTCAGATGTATATTTCCTTCTAACCACCCAAATGTATGACCGTTCAGACTACATTTTTTTCTTCATTATAATCAAGAATCAGAATTTCTTTTGTGATAATTACTCACTGTTTGACATGAACAACAAGTGTATTCTATTGGCTGGTAATCTCTTTGCATTGTTGTTCTATATATTTGATAATCCAACATGTCGTCATATTTCTTCTGTTGTGCTTTCTCGTGATCCGGATTTAGAATCCTTGGCTGCGGATGTCGGCGGCTGAAAAACAATACACTTCTTTTCAAAACGTCTCCTGAAATCGGCACCTCCACTGTTTAGTTCCACGCAATTATTTATTTATTTTCATTTTCGTCCAAGAGGATTACAATTAAAATGGAAAAATTTCAAGCTTAATCATATGGACAGTCAAGGGTAATATACAAGATAATGTACCGTATCATACACAACAAATAAACAAGAAAATATACATGAATTGAAATAAATGGTAGATGCTATTTTTAATAAATACCTAGCAACTACCAAGTCAAATGCGGAATAAAAACAAGTATGAAATAAATTCACTATACAAAGTACACTAATTTTAAAATTAGAAGGTTATAGTCTCAATCAAAAGCAAAAATTAAAAATTAAAAGTTAGAAGTTAAAAGTCAATTGGTCAATGGTTATAGTTTGAGTGTCAATTTGTGATATAAAATAAATATTCGCTTGGGTGACGTTGAGAGTGTAATTCACTTGGTCAGTTCAGGATTGAATTCCATTATATTTGAATATTCAATTGAATACAAGTATAAATTGTTGAAATATCAATAAGTTTTTTCGTTTTGTAACAAATCAATATTCTCCCTTCATATCGAAAGGGAACTAATAGCTATTTTAAAATCGTGAAAAATGAGAATATCTATGATTATTCTCTCTATTATGAATTATCGATTATTATCGATTATCGATTATTCTCTCTATTTAACAATGAGTAAAGTAGAAACTGATTATATCATTTTTCTGGCTTCTCCATTCAGACCGATTGATCTCTCCGACTGATTATTTTCACGAAAATATTTTCTCTTAAATGTATTGGTGTATGGAAAGTACATACGGTCGCGGTCACTTAAAATAGTTGATAAAGCTACACTAATATGCATACTCAAGAAAATGTATTATTCTACCCACCAGAACTAAAATAAACTCACTCCAGAAATATAGACTATTGAAAAACCAAAGATCAAGAATCAAGAGATTTTATTTGAATTATTTTTTTAATTTGAGGCTTAAATGATTCTATGTTACCTCAAGTGTACAGTTTCGTCCACATAAAGTGATCGACCAAACCACATTAAAATGTATCGTAAAGAAAATATACTGATATTACACATACACGCATTACACGCATGATATACACGCATTAAAACTAGAAGAAAATGTGGTATATGCACTCCACGCATAGTCTGAAACAGCTAGGGTTCAATATTCTCGGTTTTTATTGAAACTCAAATTCAAATATAGGATTTAATCATTTTATGTGAGCGCATATGTACTGTCCATACATAAATGTGATATTCAAAAATGTCCCATGCCATAAAACAAAGAAATGTCATAATTTTCATAATCAAATTACATGCATAGTAGGAATTTTCCAAAATGTATCATCAACTACACTCAATAAATTTCACAAAATGATGGAAAATTTTAAAATTATAAAATTTAAAATACTTACTCCGACATTGAGTAATGATACCTCTTGTATCCCAACTCCGGCATTCGTTCATACACAGTCGTTTCCGCGTAATCATTGCGTCTCGTGTAAATCTGCTGTAACATATCATGCGTCTCACTATTCGGCATCGACTTCTGTTGATCGCCAAGACGATTATACGTCGACAAGAAATAACTACCTCCAGGATAACGATAAGGATCATTATCCTTGGGATCAGCTTGTCTTCTCGTCGCCCAATTATTCATCAGTACATTATCACTATATTCTCGACGAGCGTAAAGCAAAGGAAGACGTGGGTATACATTATTTTTATTATACATTATCGTTAATTTTATCTGACGGAAATATTTTTCATCACTTTTTTATGCCATCTGTTAATTCATAAAACCGAAGTTCATTTCTGACCGCAATCACTATAGTACCACAAATATATACTTTTATTTATACTTAAATTTTGCTAAAATAATATAAACATATCAAGTCCAGAATAATATTGTTAACGGATATCAATCAAGCATTCTGTTTAAAATGCTTCCACGATTCAGTCGTCACATGATACTCGTACAACGAACTGTCCCGAACTACTCGTCAGAACTGTTTCGAACAATGAAGTTTCAAAGAGTTGACGGTTACCAGGGCAACATATCGAAGTTTGAAAGTAGACCGCTAAACTCCGTCAGACGATCGTTGTCAGACCAAATCGTCGCCTCGCTTTATACCATTATCTTTAACGGTTGGTTGTGTACATCATCCAAAACACTTGTAAGTGTGCGGTAAATCGATCCAAGTCATGCGATACCTTATACGAGCAATTATATGAAAAGAATTCAACATACCATCTTGAAAACGAGTATAAAAAAAGATCAGCAGGAGTACCTTAACCAATAACGCGGCTGCATTTTATCCTACGAGTTTAGTTTCCTAGTAAATAGTTGAACATCATGCGAGCCCAACTGGTTACCTTGAACTAGATTCCATAGAACGAAATAGAAGAATAATCATGTTAATATACAATTAAAAGATGCATAATATATTATCTATGTTGGATTCGTGTATCTATTTGTAGCGCCCTAATCGAGTAATGTATGTTATGCGATTCGATACCGAATGTCGCATAGCGTACGTGGGACTTGGTGGAACTACTATATATACAGACCTCGCGTGACATCGCATATTGTACGAAATTATGATCATTATGTCAGGTCATGTTTATATATAGACCTACCTATCTTGGTTTAACTCAAGTCCTGAATTCGTTTACTTAAAGTTTCAAACTTTTACTTGTAAAATAGAGTATATATTCGATTTGCTAGATGCTAGTGGCATGTCATTTACGGTGAGGCACTGAGACTGTCATTCACGAAAGTCATGTTTCCCATATCAGTTCAGAGTTGAATGAATAAGACACTTAATTCGTTGAAATAAGATTGAATTTTTTGACGAGACGTTTTGTAGTAACTCAATATTTTATCAATCAAGTTAGAAACGTTTAGTTTTTATTACGATAGTAATACAAAACTATTGTTATCACCTAGGCCCATATATATATATATATATATATATATATATATATATATATATATATATATATATATATATATATATATATATATATATACGTATACTCCATATAAGTTACTAATGGATTAGTGTATTACAATTCTAGTTTAATATTGTTAAGCATTTTAGGTGATGGATCCACTAAAAAACACATTCTGTAGTTTGTCTCCTCAATCTTGTTAGCATATTACACAATATATGATTATTATGACAGCTTGCCATGCACACAATACGTGACAATAACAATAACTGACATCAAGTTATATCATCTATTATACAGCAGGCATTCAAATGAATGAGAAGAAAGTTTGATAATTTTCATAACTGTGAAAAATACCATTTCCGTTCTGCGAGAATCAAAAGAATTTTCGGGTTTGTGAAAGATTAAAGGAAATATTAAATATGTTTTTGTATCGTAATACAGGCATGTGATGTCAAAGAGGTATATTTGGTACAGTTGTGTTCATATAAAATGTTCGATCAAGCAAAAATGTATCCAGGAAACTAACTGGATTAACTGGAAAATTGTATATGCACTGAAACTACAAGAAAATGTGCGAACGCATTCAACGCATTGTCTATGAAGAAAATTGCGGTCAAATGATTGTACATTCTATCTGAATTAAAATTCGAGTTCCGGACTGACCCATTTTGTGTGACCGCAAGTGTACTTATTGATCGATAGAGGATGATGAAATATAGAGCAAGTTTCATCCTTCCGTTAGACATGTGAGAATTTAGATTCAATAAGCAACAGATTGTCAAGAGACAACAAACATTAACACAATTAATCTTCAGAGAAACAAGATGACAAAAGATTTGTAAGATGCAGTGGAGAATTTTGATGAAATTAAAGTTTGAATGAATTTCGCCACGTTTTTTGAATATTCGCTAAGATATTGAACACGCTAAGATATTTGAACATTTTCATTAATCAGACTTTCGCGACTTCTATAATTGATCGTACCAAACTTGACCTCTCTTTAGAATAATTCAAGCATATCAAGTGTTTTTAGATGAGCGTAGCGAATATTCCATTTCACATACCGAAAAAATGGGCTCGGTTTTTATGTTTTTTGTGTGTGTGTAATTTTGTAAGCAGCATACAGGTCAGGAAAAAATACCTACCAACTTGAAATTATTTCTGCATATTTCTGTCATACTATAAGCGGTTGAGATTGTTTTTCAGAAGAATTGGTAGAAAGGTTTTTCCGAAAACAATTTGGAAAATTTGAAAAATCCTCATAAGAATAAAACGGATGGAAAATATTTGAAATGTGGAACATTTTCAAAAGCTTCAAAATTTTTACTGAATATGGAAAACGAGATTACGGATAGTGGCTACATGAACACTGGTTCACTATCACATGTAGCCTAGAGGTTATTTTGACAATCCCTTCCATAAATCTCATTGAAGTAGTCGAATATATATATATTTTTCAATTTTATTGACTCTGCTTTTCATTTACATTGTCAGTCATTAAAAGAAGCTGTGCTTTGACGGTATCTTTCTGTTTTTGTAGTTTTCCACAGCCATCTAGATAATGTAACAAATGTGCCCATCGTATTAGTCATTGGTATTAGATTTTAATCGAGTTATTTTCACTCGGTGCTATATATTCTAATTTATTCCAGAATTGAAAAATCAAGACGGAATTAAGTCAATTAAATCTCAATCTATACTATATTTCACTTGCGAATCTCCTCCATTATTCACAATGGCAAAACTTGACGAGCTATTCAGTAATTTCGACAACAAGCAATCAACTTACATCCAGGACATGAAAGATGTCATTTCCATCCCCTCAATGTCGGTGTATCCAAGTAAATGGCCCGAAATTGACAAAATGATCAACTGGTTCGCTTCCAGAATCAAACAACTCACTTCGAAATGCGTCACAGTCGAATTGTGTGATGTGGGTGAGTGGAACACACCCGATGGTAAAACTCACAAATGTCCTCAAGTGTTACTCGCCACAATCGGTTGCGATCCAACTAAGAAAACACTTCTCGTTTATGGGAACGTAGACGTGGCTTTAGCCAAGATGCACGAAGGCTGGAATACTTGTCCTTTTCAGTTGAGCGAAGTGGGTGGTAACTTGCATGGCAGAGGCACATCTGACAATAAAGGTCCACTCTTATGCTGGTTACATGTGATTGAGGCTTATGATAGTATGAAGACGTGCACTCCTGTCAATATAAAGCTGATTATTGAAGGAATGTGTGAGAACGGAAGTGAGGGACTCGAACAGCTCCTCACTTTTAAAAAGGCCTTCATGGAGAATATAGATTTTGTTTGTCTTACTAAAAGCAACTGGCTCTCAAAAAAACCATGTATTGTTTACGGTCAGAGGGGGATATGTTACTTTACCGTCGAAGTGGCCGGCTTGGAAGAGGACGTCTGTAGTAAGAAGTATGGTGGTGGAATACACGAACCCCTTATTGATGTGTTGTTCCTCATGGACTCTATGCAGGATAAGGACAATATGAAGATTAATATTCCTGGTGTTATGGATGATGTCCTGCCTCCTACTCCAGAAGAGGAGTCCGCTTACAAGAAGGTGGGCCTGGATGTAAATGAATTGAAAAGTTTTATTGGAGCCAGGAGACTAACTCATGCTGAGAAGGATACAAGGATACTTATGCATTGCTGGCGATTACCTGCGTTGGTACTTCATGGCATTGAAGGCGTTGAAGCAGGAGATAAACCGGTGATTCCAGGAAAAGTTATTGGAAAGTTCTCGATTCAAATCGTGGAGAATCAGGTAAGAAATTCAATTCCTCATTAGGCCTATAAAAAACTTGATTAATATCTTACTTCCTTTTTTTTTTACTGGAATTTAGATATTTGTATAACATTTTTTTCATGTTATATGCAATCCTGAAAATCAGTATATAAAATCACATTTCATATAGCATGAAAATATGATAGGCTAATTTCAACGATATTGTATCATACGTTCAAACCGCGGTTTGAAATATAATTAATTTTTATTTTGTTGAGGCTCCAGCCGTTTTGATGATCATTATGAAAACTCGGCTCCTTTGCGAAAATCTTCACTTTTGACTATATTATGTAAATTCGCATTCACATATAACGTGATTCCTATCTAATAACTGTGTCACAGCAAAGATAATTATTTTTCATAGGCTGTTACAATTATTGTGGATGATGATCATGATTTTTTTAAACATTTTGTTATCACTGGTAGGCCTACGGAAGGAAACATCAAAATCTAGGCCTAGTACTTCCATTACCTCTAAGTCCGACTTATAATAGCACTGCCGTATGGTTTTTTACGTGCCGGCAAGTCACATAAAGCAGTCAAAAACTCACGGAAATTCTCAATAATAGAATTACTGACCAACGTCAGCTGTTTTTCACGTTCAGTTGCAGAGTATGACAACATTTGTTTGTGAAATTTATAACCATCGAAACAATCATATAAATTGTTATTTTGCTTCACACAGAACCCTGAACGTATCCGCCAGTGCGTTAGCACCTACCTCGAACAAATATGGAAAAAGCGTGGCTCACCAAACAGTGTGAAACTACGCATGAACTATTGGTCTCCCGCCTTGGTCGAGAATACCACACAGCCGGGTTATAAAGCTGCTAAGAAGGCCGTGAAACGTGTCTACAACACCGACGCCATCCTTATTCGACAAGGAGGCACCGTTCCTGCGGCCGCCATCTTGAAACAGTTGACCAGCAAATGTGTTGTCATGCTGTGCATAGGTGAGGGTACTGATCAAACGCTGGCACCCAATGAGAAATTGAGCTTGAAGAATTACATGGATGGTCATAAATTGATAGCGGCTTTTATAGACGAATTAGCACAAGCATAGATGATGATGTCTGGGATGAGTTTCAATTTAAAAAAAAAAGATGAATATTTCATTCTGTGAAGTTCGTAATCAATTGCTTTGTATATTTGAATTGACATAAATGTATTATAATGTTTATTTTCAGTATATTTTGACTCCGAATGATTTGAATGATTGTATAGGCTATCCCGGTGGATGCTTGAACATAATTTATTTTAAACAAAAGTTAATTTTTACTGTTCATATTTTTTATTGGTTCACAGTACATTCTCAGATAAAATTTGACATATAAAAATAACTATGATATTGATATTACTTATATAATTGATACAAATATGTACTGATATATATATTCTGTATGAAAGAGAGAAGGTCATCTATGAAATAAAAAATATGATCATATAAATTTCAACATTCACAATATATCACTTTGACTTCAATAATATAAAGCATACGAAAGATGCATTTGCGTTTTTTTTTATCGTGAAATACGTTCTAAAATATCCTAAAACCTCCATTATATTACATCTAAACGATAACAATGCGTATATTTGATTTCGTTATGTACGATCTACTTTCGTGGAAAACAACGAGAATAAAAATACAAATTTGAAATTGAAATAAAGTTTAGAATAAAATAGGTGAACAATCGAATGTATCAGACTCTGTAACTGAGTGAAATATACGTATTTGATAATCTTCATCCCCATATTCATTTAGAAATCTAGATATACATGCAGTCATTGTTCCCCAGTGAGACAAAGGAGAAATTAATAAGACAATTGAATTAATTGATTATATCAAATTGATGACAAAACACTCAATAGAAGAAATTAATACTATTTGCATTTATAACGACTATACTTCATTGCGTGTTCCAAACCTAAAACAATAAAACTGATGATCACCCCAGAAGCGAGAGCAATAACGATGCCACTAATTTGACGAAAATGCACTTCAATTATTAGTTCTTCTTGCTTAGCTTCTTGTTCTGGTAATTCTATTCTTCGTAATCGTTCTAGAACTCCCGAATCACGTAAAATATGCAAACTGAAAAAGTAAATCAGGTTCATAGTAGTTATTTAGGAATATCATAATTACTACGATTAACTTGATATTATATTCATGTTCACATAACTGTATTGAAAGAACATATTTGTATTAAGATTCGTGTAATTAATATCTATGAAAATCTTCCTCTCCTGCAAATATTCACGTATCCATTTTTATTTACATATCTATATCTTTATGTTTCATATTCACTCTCATATTTCACATTCATATTATTTAGAGCTTAAAATTTCATATTATTAAATTTTATTGAGTTAATTTTAAATATCACTCAAGGTTATGTAATTGGTATTCGCTCCAATCGAAACGAAATGAATTATATCTGGATCATAAATCAACTTCAACAAATATATGATATCATTAAAGTAATTACTACTGGTACATATTTTTGGATAAAATTTCCTGTTTACTTGACTTACTTACTTGTGATCGAAAATGCGTTTGTATGGACTGTTTTTTGATACCACAATAGATGCTGTATTTTTCACAAATTCTTGTGGAATGTGAATGATTTTACACTTTAAACTTTTCAAAATATGGTCAGAAGGTAAGTAAAATCGCACCGTCATCCAAGCGTACTTATATTCTTTGCACACTCGCGTAAATCCTACCGAATCGTTGGCTGGGAGTTTCTTCAAGTTTGGGTAAATGTACTTATAATACATGTTGCGTAAGAACTCGTTGGTTGTATTCTGAAAAAATAGGACGAACATTTTGTGGTGAGAATTACATTTGTTTTTGTATTGTACTGTATATTGGGTTCAACAACGTACTGTACTGATGACTACGTTCTATTGACGTCGGTGAATTATATATAAGATGGTGGGTTGATGAGATGGAGTATAGGCCTATGGTTATTTTATCAGGTGTTTTTTAAATAGTGGAAAGGAGTCGGTTGGGACTTGTTGTTAAGAAACCATCCCAGTTTTGATCTGAATGACAGAGGAAAACCACGAAAAAAACCCTGTCAGTGTGGTTGACCATGGCGGACATCGAACCCTGGTCTCCTGAATGACGGCTTAGTGGGCTAGCCACTTTTCCATTCATCCCAGTCGTCTCATTTATCATCCTGATTTCTAAAAGTGCGTATGGAACCGGAATAAAATCATCGACTTTCGAGTGATTCAATATATTTTTGAAAATAATAGAGTATAATATAGTAACGAGAAGGTTATTAGAAAGACTCTTTCAAATATAAGAATGACATCTTATAATCTTCGACTTTTTATATTGTTATTTTTGAGTGAATTTACGGACGGAATAATGTACCATTATAGACATTTAGATTGATTGGATTTCTCGAGCATTAAATATTTCTTCAAAAAGATTAATTGTGAAAAAAGAGCATTAACTGCATCATATTTTGTGGCTATAAAGCCAACATTAATATCCATCTATATATAAGACTTCAACTGTTGTACTCTTACTGGGTCAAAGTAGTTCGTGTCAGATCCATCGATGATTCCAAGTTTGTAGCCACCATCATCAACGAATCCTTTAACCGTGTCGAAAGGTAGCTCCAACTTTTGCACTGACAGGAAGGAAGTCAGCGACGCGGAGTAAGCAGCTACGAACACGATCGACGTGGCACCAGTGAAAAACATCAACGTGCGTGCGGACAGAGATCGTGATTGGACGACCATACCTTGTTATTAACAATAATTTGTTGGTATTCATCATTTTAGCTATGTGTAGCTCAGAAGCAGCAAATTTAATATTTCGATCTGAGGTTGATTCAAAGACTTTATTGTCCAACTTCGTAACAAGTTGGATCATATTATAAGGTCATGGTTGATCCATATTATTTAGGACGTGATTGTATTTATTTCTCATTTGATTTAATATTATTGTTAAGATGATTGGATCTAGTATGATAGACTCTCTGAGTCAAGGATGCGGGATACGTCACAGCGTTTCTTGTTTACTTGATATTTGAACCATGAATTAAAATACATTTTCATTCAAATTTTTTGAAACTTCAATGAGAACTAATTATGTATTCTAGACCTCAAATTAATCAACTTCTGATTCAGTTTGTGAAAACTTTCAAAAACTTGTACTGTAAGGATTATTTATAACTGAATTCATAATATACATTAATATACATCAAAATACGTGTGAAAATTTAAAAAGCATCAACATAGATATGGGATAAAATGTAAATTTTTGATCTTGTTTTTATAATGAAGTATAAGAAACAGAGATGTGTTATTTAGGGAAGTTATTTCAGTACTATCTGAAACTAACAATTTTCTCTTGTATCATACAGTACAAAGTTTGAGTCAGTATTATGGACATGTCTTACAGAATTATGGTTTTCAGATTTTTTCTATTTGTAGCAAATATATTACCATATGTCATGGCATCATGTGTTTCTATGTCCAGTATGATTTTCAAATTACAAACATTCTGATATATCTTCGTTTTCGAAGTGGCTATAGACACGAGTTCTCGTGGTACGAGAATGTTGAATTTCATAGATCCAAGTCAACTAGAAACTATGTAGATACACGCATTTCCATGGGAAGCATATGTTAGTTAGGACAGGTTAGGTCGATTGGGTTGATTTATTTTTTTAATATTCTCACGCTATGTCTATAGCACACATGCATCCACATTAGTATCACAACTTTAATAAACAATGTCTGCTCGTATCTATTTAGATACTATATTTCTTTTTTTGTTTTGTACGTGTTAGGCCTGGTATTACCAAGTCCAGTTAGCCTTTATCTGACAGTTCAAACTTGTTATCACCATGGTTACTTATGCTATTTGTTTTCACCAACTCTCAGATAAATACTAACTGGCCGTGATAATACTGAGCCTTAGACAAATGCAAACTAACCTTGTTGACAGAATAGACCAAAAACATCAAACATCGATTCGACGAGAGTTCTTGACTTGCTGAATTCATGACTTATCACATGATATTGGTTGAAACGATATATCATTGTTAGTGACATTCCCACCAAGAGAATTGTTCCAAGCAGACTAAACCACAGACTCGTTCTGAACGGGGAGAAGTTGTTCCATTGCACCTTCATCGAAGTTGGCTTACGGATGTAGATATTCACTCTGTTATATGAAGAGAAGAAGGATTGAAATTATTCTTGACTATATATTTTGATTAATCGATTTAATTCAAATTCTAAGAAAAATAAAATACTACAAGCCATAAAAGATGGCGGTCGTATTGATACATAATAATTCTGAGTTGTAGTCATTTATTTCAGTTTCACCTCAATGCTATATCATTCCAGTATCAGTTGTTTGATTAAGTTCACTTGTTTACATCTGAAACATTGTGAATATAGACGAATAGGAAAAAGGAATATAGTAAAAAAGAACATGATAAAATGACATGGTGGGAAATGATAAAATACGTCGCTTGACGATGGGCATCTCAATAAAATGTTTACCATCAAAGACATAATATGACATACTGGTTGCTTTGAAACTCTAGAAAATCATATATATATATATATATATATATATATATATATATATATATATATATATATATATATATATATATATATATATATATATATATATAATTATATATATATACATAAATATATGTCAAATTGTTGTGAAATCGAGTAATAATTTCAAAATGATGATAACTTGAAAGTATAATAAATAAATGATAGTAGCTGTCATCGATATGACGGTACCAAATATGAATAGTAGAATAAGGAAATGATACAAATCACGAATTATTATCCTATGAATGCACTCATAAATGATTTCTAGAATTGAAAGCATACTATTTTAATGTATGGATGTTTTATAAACGTTGAACATATTATAGCTTGAGCTTTGGGCTCTTTCAAGCTGATTGCTTCATCAAGTGAACCAAATTAGTCGAATCACCTTGCAAAATCAATTCTTGATCATTCATATTCCCGAATATTCTCATGATTCTGTCTTGAAAATCTCACTTTGTTTTGAGGAATAATATATATATATATATATATATATATATATATATATATATATATATATATATATATATATATGGTAAAGTAATTTCTACCGTGAAACCACGTACTTGAAAATTTGCGTCTCGACGTTTCGACGGAATTTCACCCGTCATCCTCAGGAGTGTAGTTCGGTGAAATTCCGTCGAAACGTCGAGACGCAAATTTTCAAGTACGTGGTTTCACCGTAGAAATTAGTTTACCATCCAATATTGGCCACGAGAATCTACGTGAACATATATATATATATATATATATATATATATATATATATATATATATATATATATGTATATATATATATATATATATATATATATATATATATATATATATATATATATATATATATATACATATACATATATATATATATATATATATATATATATATATATATATATATATATATATATATATATATGTATATATATATATATATATATATATATATATATATATATATATATATATATATATATATATATATATATATATATATATATATATGCAATTTATATATATTCTGTCACATGAAATTGAACTCTGGAAGATGAAAAGTAGTAATACATTGTTGATTTGAGTAACTTTTATTTTCAAAACCATGCATAAGTCATTTATTTGATTTGATTGCCATATTCATGGTAATATCTCTTGAATGCAGAAAATAATTACTTCTGAAGTGATATTGTAAACAGCATTCAATATTGTATCCAGAACACAAACAAAAAAAAGTTTTTTTTTCTAAAAGAAATATAAACAAAATTGCGTCGAGTGAAATTTTTTATATTCTCAATTGAAATAGAATTGAGATATCGAAGCTAGATTTTACCATAGCTACCGTACTAATTATGATGCGACATTTGTTCTAGTGAACTTATGACTGTTCATATTTCAGAAAGTAACTCGAAAACAATATTTTTTCGTCGCATATCATTTTATAGAAAGCCATTTTTCCATATTCGGATATTATATTGACATTATTCGAAAATAGCATTTTCCTTAACTTGGAAAAAGCCAATAATGGTGCCACTCATTATAGGATAAAAACCACCATATGACAGAAAGGATTGATCCACATGAATCTTTACCAATTGAGTAGAAATGTTAACTTTATAATAATTATTATGGTATATTAATTCACATATATTCAAACTAAAACAATATTTGAATTTCAATGATACTTTTCCAATTGTACGCCTATATTAAAATTCTCCCCCCCCCCCCCTTCTATTTATTTTTTATATTTTCAAAATCCTACAAAGCCAAAAATGCTGGCTTGACTCTAGGGTAATGATAACATATAAATGATATATATTGTATAAATATTGCATGCTTTTATACTCATGGACTACAATTGAAATTCTATTTCATCATAAATTTCGTTTCCCAGGGAAACTTATTCAATGCTTATAGTAAGTTGTGGTCAGCTGAAAGTATACCTGGTAACTAGCAGAGGTGAGAGGAAAGCGATTTCTTCTAATCTATCTGCAGTGATGACGAATTCGTTGAGCGATGCGTGAATTTCATTGTTAGCTATCATTGGTACAATTTTCCGCCATCCGTCTTCTGGCAGTTTTGTGAAGACAGTTCTGTTTTGATCACACAAGAAAATGGGAAAATATAATATTAGTATTACATTAAAGACTTGACATTTTTTTTATGTACCTCCATTCATAAAAATAAGAGTTTGCGTTTGAATGAAAGATTTTCATCAGACACAGAATAACAATCGATACATGATATAGAATAAATATTCATAGGATGGTGAAATAAAATTACATTGAAATAACACATTGGCAATAACTATAAAATTTGATAATTTTAATTTTTATATCTAGTTGTTAGTTTTTATATTCCCTGTATTTGTGCAATGTGCAAATCTTTGGATTTAATAAATAAATAAATGAATGAAAAAATTATTGATACTTAAATTATCTGAACGTAACTAAGAATAAATCGAATTAAATATTGATATTATAGACATGTGATGCTTTTCTGCGGGAATTTTAATACCAGTGTCCGTACATGAATGATTTGAAAGATCGAAATCAAACCTTTGAAGAAGAGTGAAAATATTGAATCTATAAAATCCTTCATTTCCCCAACTTTTCAAAAAAAAAAAATCCACCGAGAATCTAGTTATTGGTGTCCCTAGCTCCGATGAAAAGTCCAACTATAGAGTTTTTGTTGAGGTTGTGTGTATTTGCGAATATTCTAATGTTGTGAATATACTGAATGTGTGAGGCAGCAATGAAGATTAGGTAATCTCAATATGAACATTTTGTTTAGCTGTATCATAACAATCAACAATGATTATAATACAGGTAAAGTAGAAATTATATTCTATAAAACAATGCTTGATATCTTATATCTTTGAATGCGTGTTCATATTTATATTGATGTGTTTTCTCACTTTTTCTCGATAGATAACTCATTAGAAAGATCAAAAATGAGTATGTATGTTCTCATTAGATGAGTGCGAATAAAACTCAATATATTTGATTAGTTATTGTATTGATTAATGTATTTGATTAAATTTCACCTCACTTACAAAAAAAAATTTGGTTTTAATTGTGATGCACGTTGGCATGCACATATGCCATTTTATAATTTGAACTACGGTACCTCAAATCACTGGCTACACTACTTTTGTGAGAAACAAAGTTCCATATTAGAATAACCTTGAAGATGAAGTTATCCACAACAAAAATTATTCGAAAAATTATATTTGATTACCGAATTCAAACACAACAACGCATAACTATATCTAACATGTCACATACATCTGACCCCCCATAATGAAGGATAGAATAAAAAATCTATCTTCTCTATCACTCAAATACATTAAAATAACATCAGATAAAATGTATTGAATTTGATTACGAAGTCAGCTACTTGATAGCTTGAAACAAAGGCGTGTAGATTTCTATGACATTTCGTACTAATACTCGCGAAAAGAATATCGTACTTGTAGCCGGCTTTACGCGTCTCAGTTAAGTGTTAATCCTTTTTGTCAAGGAACGTAAATAACATACGTAACCAAGGGTGATAACAAGTTGATCCGCCAACTATCGCCTAACAAACAGTTGCTAAAACCGTACCTCACCAGTTTGGATTATAGCTATCGACGATAGCTATAGCTTCATGCATTGATGTTATAATACGTCGAAGCGTATTCCCAATTTGCCTTGAGTTTAACCAAGATGAACCAACTCGTGTCTTCAATCTAAATGGAGCAAACTTTATATTTTAATTTTTGTATTTTGACCTGATTTATACTATGTATTTGTGTCCAATGGAAATCGCGTGAACTAACAAATAAACAATAAACAATAATTTTTTAGACTAGGTTCAAATCTGTCCTAGCCTAACTTGATCAACCTCAAAAGAAATCTAGCTTAACAATGTGCCCCCTAGAAAAATGTCAGTTCTCCTTCAACTCACGTAAAATTCATGCGATTTTCTAAAATTCTCCAAAGCTTGCCGAAATAGCCGTCAATGAAGATTGTCTGATTTATGTCCGCCTCCATGCTTATAACTGGCGATGCCTGAAGACAAATTGAATGTCAAACTTCATTTCAAGAAATATCTCTGACAAAATATATACCCATGCGAACCATTGGTCAAATCGTGCACTCATTGCAATACGCAGTCATTGAATTTGATATAACAAATCAACTTGATGTACTTTTAAGGTTACAAGAAATGGTTGGATCCACGCACATGTGGCAGCTATTTTTTGATAGACTATGCATGGAGTGCGTATGCAAATTGTCTTCTTGTTTCAGTGCCTTTAATATCAATATATTTGGTTCAGAGTAGCTTGATCGAACATTTTATGTGACCGCAACCGTACATATATATATATATATATATATATATATATATATATATATATATATATATATATGTATATATATATATATATATATATACATATATATATATATATATATATATATATATATATATATATATATATATATATATATATATATATATACATATACTATAATCAGCTGTGTATATTTCACATTTGCACTCGAATTCTTGTCATCTGAATCCGTAACGTTTGAAAGATTCAGGTCAACCATTTATTCTGTGAAGAGTTTGAAATGTAAATGTGATTCAATAAAATTCAATATTTCATTCAGAATGACAATGGTATAAAATCAACAAAAGCAGTGGGGGTCATTAATAACTTCGCACAAGAATTCTTGTGCGAAGTTCATTGGTTGTGTTACAATTCTGTAATTGGTTGTCCACTGATATTCTAAGGGCTTCAACTGGAAACATGTTGTAAATAATATTATTTGAATCGATAAGTACAACAATCCATTGTTATCAAGTACCTGTGTACACATATATACTGCACGCAAGTAAAACAAGACAAAATATGTTTGTTGATTTTGCATTTTGTAATGATTCGTGAGTATTAAGAAGTGAATATACAGATGATATGGAAAATATTTGAGTAAAATATAACATTAATATGTATATATATATATATATATATATATATATATATATATATATATATATATATATATATATATATATATGTATATATATATATATATATATATATATATATATATATATATATATATATATATATATATATGTATACTATATGCATAGATATGTATAATTAAACTTCTTGGATACGATCAAAAATCGATATATTTAGGATGCAATGGTCGAGTCATAAAAGTTTCGTCGTGACCGGGATCTGAACCTGGGATCTTCCCCAATTTACCAAAAACGATCCTTATAAGTTATTATATATTGTAATCACTTACATCGTCGGCTGCTGCCTTCAGAACAGTACCCTGTAGATTTGTTCTTCTTTCGTAGATAGAAAGTGTATTAGTTTTGAATTCTGTATCATAATTCCAGATTCCATAGTAACTCATAACAAGTGGCCGACCCTTCTCCAACCGATACACCTCAGTGAGTAAAATGCCGAAGTTATTACGCTGTGCCACTAGGAATTCACAGTCAAATGGAACGTACACGTTGGCAAAGAACTCCTCTACTGAAGCAATCGCTTCGTGAAACAGCAACCATCTCGGATATGATGATAACTGAATATGAAAATAATAATGTTAGGTCAGTTTTCTAGGGCCAAATTAGGGCAGCCAATTGAGAAATATAAGCGCAATTCCTTTTGCGGATATGATCAAAACGTTACTGTAACATTTCTCAAAGTCTTGTAGGCCTAACCCCAGAGGTGCTTCATCCCTCGAAATTAAAATTTGTAATCCCCAATTGTCTTTATACATGTATTCCTTCTCACTTTTACTAGTTGATTATTTTCATAATTTTGCAGCCCAATTCTATAAACCTACATCTTTCAACTTTCCTTATACAATATGATTGAAAATTTGCCAAAAAACGCCCTGATTAAATTTCTTTAAACTCAGCAAACACACATGTAGTATAGGCTATAATTTAGGCTACTATCATTCCTTGAAACTTGAATCGTAATAAGAAGAAATTTAAAAATGCTGTGTTCAATTTTCAAATTTAAAGCACCGCTAAGATTTTGAAGACTTCTATACTGTTGACCGTCTATGAACCTCATAACATATTCCTAAATTATCAGCTATGCGCCAAATTTTGTCATTCAAAACCCAGTATCGCTGTGCAAACTCTCACAGTTGTTTAGTCGTAAGCCGGAGTCCGTAGTCGAAAACATGTGTGAATCGATTTAGCGAAATAGCTGTCTTTTGATGACAAATTTTGAACGGTATTAGATATCGAAGTTCTAGTACGGAAGATTCACAGAAATTGTCAATACCTTCTAGATTTTATGAGTGAGAATGACTTCACGACATATATCGCTTAATTGGAGGAGCGAAGCAAGGACTTGATTTTACTGTACTGAGAAAAACAAAGTTTTTTTTACTCATTTTTTTTTGTTCGCGCTCCACAGGGTGCAACCGGTCAAGCCACTTTTGAGTAAATTAATTCAAAATATTTGGGTGAATATGGAAAAAATATTCACTCCGAATTAGAGAGAGAAGTTTATTAAAACACTGCCGCCAAACGGTTGCCACACGGACACAGTATAACAAAATTTATACAAATAATGCATCGTTTCTAAAAAAAATAAGAGAATTAAATGTGAAAAAATATAATAGAGACACTATTTTAAACAACTTTTTCGTGATACAAAAATTGTGTATCAAGAGTTATATATATAAAAAAATGTATTTGAGAAAAAAAAATACTAATACTACTCATGAAATTTCGATTTTAGGCATTACGGTCAATCTGTTGTGAATGACTTATTGGGCCTACTCAACTCAAATGCCTTGTCTTTGTCTGTCGCATGTCTTCTAGATTGCGTTTCACGAGTCCTATGAAGTATAATCGTGAATCATAGACCGTAACCCGATTATAACTAATTTTCAACGAAATTTTCAATCTTCAAATTATTTAAATAATATATCAAAGTGACAAGAAGAAATGATACATTTTACATGTTAATAAGTTTTTATATAAAGTTTACTCACCTGTTCAATTTGGGCAAGATAATTTCTAGTTGTATCGTCGGAAAATAATATATAAAATGGCCTGTTTTTACCGCACCTATAAGAATGTGTGGTATTTTCCAACAGTTGTAACTCCACGTTTGAGGTCATCACCTGGAATTTACTCAACATTTTGTTGAAATCTTTCAACCGGAAACTGATTTCGAGTCCAACTTCATCTGAGTTGACCAGGAAAACACAGTTGGTGTTAAACTTATTCTTCAGTTCACTCACAACACTCGCGTATTGAGCTAGAGAGTAGTCGTACTCTTTGCCATAAGCTGAAGAGAGCATCATTATTATGATTATGACGTATTTGATGAACATTTCAAAAGTTATGACCGTAGAAGATGAATTATTTGTTAGTCTTTCTTGCTTGTGGAGTATTAACAGTGTTCTTCGAATCGATATTTAGCTTCAGTGAATTAGAAGTTGCTGACGTGTTCTTCATCCTTACCTTTATTATTATGATTGAAGCAAATGTGTATTGTATACACACGGTACAATTACTTACTGGTCTCTCTCTATCTGTCTCTCTCTCTCTCTCTCTCTGTCTCTCTATCTTTCTCTGTGTTGTGTTTATTGATCAACCCTGATCAACCCCCACTTGATCAAAGTCGTGTGATCGTGCCTCGATGGGATGATTTCCATGGATGTTTAAAAATGTACTGAATTTTAGATTAGATTAGAGTTTTTGATTATTAGGTTGGATTGAATTTTTATGTTTTTAACATCATACTTAAGAATATTCACAACATTATCGATATGATATCGACCATCATTGATACTTTCAATTTTTATTTTTATCTTCCTTTGCGATTTTATCCTCAAAATAATTCTCGAATGAATGTACATAACTTCATTTAGTTCATGTTGATTTATTTTCTGTACTGATGTTCACATGAAAAATGTTATTCAATAAATATAATATGCCTATGTCAATGAAATGGATGGTGATTGATTCAATGGCCAATTCACTACCACACGCCACTAAAAACCACTTGGCACATTTCAAACTACGATTTGTTATTATACCATCATATTTATTTATATTCAGCATGAAGATTTTAAGCTACCATTGTGTTTTGAGAGTTTAAAATTTTTGCTGTTTCTTATTTTTTGAGTAAAGGGTACACAAGTAATGTTTCCCATCCAACTACGAACAGTATCTGTTTTGAAAAGAAATCCATATTTGAATCTTTTTCCATTCGTGAGTAAGTAATTATCATAAAATTAAATTATATGGTACTATCCGTCCATCCATTATGCGCTTACTTATCACTTGTACCGATATATTTTCCTCAATCTAAATTTATTGATGCCGGTTTCTATCACTTGGCAGTGTTGAAAAATATTGATCACCTCACAACGTGGTTTATCACAGGTTGGTTATCTGGCAATTACAGTATTCATTAACGATTATATGAGTTTTATCATAATGGAAAATTATTAAATGTTCATGTCAATGCAAATTATAGTACCTGATCCATGGATTAGATTTTATAATCATTAATATGAAGTTTTAGTATGGAGTAGGAATCAAATAGTTGATCCATGATAAACTTCCCGATTGAGAATGAGTGCATTAGTATGTTCTAGTTAGACCTGATTGTACTGATAATTAGTGATTTGGGAACAATTTGCGAATTAGGTTGTTACACCACCCTTGGTGACGTGTCATTTTCATATTTATCCATAATGATTAAATAATTAATATTTTATTAAAGTATCTAATTCGTACAAGAGGCTTGTACCTAATTATTTGATGAATTTAAAGCTTTGCTTTTCTCTATTGATGTATATATTAGGACACAATAAATAAAGAATTTCGGATCCCAAATATTTGTAAAATTAAAAAAATTAAAAATCACAAAAAATAAGTGTTACAATGTGAACTGAAAATCTACTCATTTTTTCACCACTAGGACCTCAAAAATTATCAATGCACAGCAAGTGTCATGAAAAAAATGAATGATATGTCTTTCTTACCAAAGAAACAACATTTATTTTCATGTACTGTACATAAGATAATGCGTGATACTACATTAGAAATCCAGCAAGTTTACTCTGCTATTCGAACATTACATTCTCATTTGTTACTATACTTTCTCTCTTAATCGATAATTAAACAGTAACATGTTTGTTCATAATTTCGTCGGCGATTCTGCTAGTGATAAGGAAGTGAACCGTTATCTACTGTGCAAACAATAATCCTCAAACCCTACGCCCTACGGTAAACAGACTAATTACTCCTCGATCGAAAACACTTTTCACTGAACACTTCAAAAATAATGTTGAAAGTTGACTGTTTCATTTATTTATATGAATGAATCAATAGAATAAAAATGAAGAATTTTTTGAGTTAACTATCTAAACTGAGCTGAGATTCAAATGAGTTATTGCGCTGTTCAAGGCTCAGAGCTACTTCTGAAGATTATCATAGCAACTGTACAACTAGTAGATTGTTTAAATACCAAACTTTGCCATTTACACTCACAACTGCCATGGTTGCCGGTGAATACACTATTGAATGCTACAAACTAAATTATTGAGTTAAGACCAAGGATTATTCTATTAATAATAATTCGAGCCATCAGTGATTGTCAGGTGAAATCATTTTTGACAAAGATCTTTGACATTACCATAACGCATGAACACACACTCCAATCAAATAATCCAACCGTAAAAGAAGATGGTGCTACATAATTGGAATAGTGGTTAATACATAATGAGCGATAGAAGGATACTTGCCGATAAGATTGAGTGTACTTCATAAACCTATAACAAATTTAACAAGCTTCACTATTGAATATGAAGTATAGCACTAGTTTATTTCATAAAGATATCTTTCGATCGATGAAAATGCCCACTTTCTGAACTTTAATTCGTGCATCATTTCATTTATTTGTCACTTATATACATACATATTTATGTTAGAGATGCTTCAGCATGACTTCAATGAGTATCCATTTTTTTTATTTGACAACTTGATTGATGATCGAATGTGTATGGAAATACAGTTGATAATATTATTTTTCTTGTATGTCTAATGATTGTCAACAAAGGTAACCATAGTAAACACCGGTTACTCTATTCATCTCACACCCACTCTCGCCAACCTAACTCTCAACCTATATATTATATATATGTATATATATAAATATAAATATATATATATATATATATATATATATATATATATATATATATATATAAATGTATATGAATGAGTTTATAATCATGTTCTCAGCTGAATCTATACCGTTCCATGAGTATTATCGTGAAACTACCATTCTAGTGCTTATGGAGAAGGTGAACGGTCAATACAGGCATATAGCAAACTTTCGTGGCACGCAGTCAAGTTTGGGTAATTTTTCACTTCTTGACATTTCCGAATAGGTAAACTCAAACGTGAATTACCCATACACTTATATACTTACTTCTTAACAGACGGGTAGCGTGCAAGTACTGTAATTCTGTTGAAAATCTAGCATTTTATTTTTGTAAATTATAACACGTCATTCTGAGTGACAACACTGCAGTTGCATGCAATTGTCCGCAAACTACGCATCGTGCTACGTACGTATCTATTGGAACTCAAATGAAAATATACTGTCACTTGAAAAGACAATATCGCATCATCATGCAATTATGCACGTATAGCTGCAGTGGACAAATTCAAAAAAATTGAGAATATATATAAATAAATATATATATATATATATATATATATATATATATATATATATATATATATATATATATATATATATATATATATATATATACATGAACATTCTGTTTCCACCGGGACTCGTTCACCGGAACGTCGTACGATCCAAAGCAGGATACTTTCAATTCTGGATCTAAACATGAGACAAATTACTCTCGGAATGTTGCTCAATTGTATCATTGTGTTGTGTTTTGTCGATTATTTGATGATCACCAAGTTCAAAGTTGAAAATGTTTTTGTCTTATATATTTAAAACCAGGTTTTGAATTTTTTTTTAGGAAATGATGTAACTAAAATTCAATTCTATCCTACTTGAAATAAAATAGATAAAAAAATCATGCGCTCCAAAGCTCGAACGAATAATCAAATTTTGATGAAATTATCTTTTTTTTATGAACCTCACTTCTCAGATTTTTATATCTCCAACGAATTTGTTCCAATTTTTTTGGGGGGTTGAAATTGGTTGAACTACTTTTGAGAAAACACATTATGATATTTTGAAAATCTCTCCCAGGTGTGGTACTGGCAAATTTCATGAAAATTCCCAAACTCTTGGTGGAAATACTCGAAAGAATTATTATCTGAAAGCATGAAATTTCCACTGAATTCAAATGTGAAACAATGATACACATCACGTTTTATTCCTCATACAAAGTTTTACATTTCGGATCAGCTGTTTCGAAAAAATATATTCTCGGATCAACCACCAGTCAAAATGATCAACATACACAAAATGGATTATTATACAAAATTATTGAGAGTTACAATAAATTAGAGATGCAAAACGTCAGCTGCTGCAGTGAGGGACTGGATATCTGCAAAATCAAGGCTCTCAGTTTTCGAGTACATATACAAATGCCTCGCTCATCTCACAACGTATTTGTAGAGTTGGCTCAGTAATTATAATATATTGTTATCACTCATTCATAGAGTATCGGCCATCTACAGGGTTCTCCAAACTCATTGGGGATCTTCCAGCATTCCCTATCGACAAGCCACTATTCCAAGTGACAGGTCGTTTTTTGTCTTGAATCATTTCGTAGTCGTCGCTATCAGGAACAAAAGCATTGTTCACGTGACCTCTCAGTTGGACTTGGTCGTTGGACGAGTCAACGACGCTGCTACCAGCAGTCTGGACGGCTCTATCTTTTGGCCGTCGGAACGACGATAGAGATTTTCGCCGTTCATAAATGACGGACTTTCGACGATTCTTGAAAGCTTCGAATGTCTCGTCGCGGAACGTCACCTGACGTCTGAGTTTGGGATTATCTGGAAATATATTCGAAAATTTAAAATCTTCGATAGTAACTATGAGTTTAGTAATGTCACGATACATTTTAGTCTGACATTCTATACTATCTATAAATGATATCAAATTTAAAAAAAAATTATTATACTTGATTTTAATTTTTACCACGGTTTGTTTTGATCAGAGAGTTTTCAATTAACCATCAGTATACTATAGTTTTCAATAACTTCGTCTTTAAAATTGCACTATTTATCAGTACTGAAAATTACGCTATTCTGAACCGTGGTTATGTATACGACATAATATTAAGAATGGTTTTGTCAATGTACTCCTAAATATAAATCAAGAAGATATTAATGACATGAAGATATGGAGATATAGGAATATACCGAACACTAACTATAGTTAGTTACCGAATATAACTACCCAATACTCTACCAGTTTATTGACCAACCTGAATTTGAAATAAGTATTTTAAAATAATGATTTGATGTCAACTGTCCTTGAATCAGTCAATGATAACATTGAAGATCATATTGAAGAGGGAAATCCATAATTATCGTAACCTAATTTTAAGGCAACGCATAGTACGCCTCCTATTATATAAAAAACATTGGGCCCACATTTATTATGAGGGGATGCTTAATCGTACTTTAGTTTGTGAGGGATTCGAGTGACAATTCCTCTATGGGAGGATCACATCACTTTACGTCTTCCCTCATCCTCTTATAGCATCAAACCACCGGATTACGAGTAAAAACTTGATTAGCTACCCGGAGTAAACGATTGATTACGATTGATAACAGTCAAAAACAACTATCAAGTAATATTGATGTAATATTGTAGATTGACGACCACCTCGAGATCTACTCTTCAAGCCGTAGAAGAATAGATAATTATCTTCCCAGAGAGATAAAATAGAGCAACAACAGAACTAGATTCGAATCCGAATTGAAGTATTTCTTGTTGAATAATTTATTTTATGGCCCAGAAGAATATTTTTTATACAATTGATTTACTGATAATTCTACTTTCATGTATATCTATGTATGATGTTTCGTTTTATTACATCATCTGATGTGGTTAACACAATAACTTTGTAAATCAACCACGAAAAATACAATAAAATACAATAACTATAAGTAATAAACTACATCTTTCAAAACTACTCCGAAGAACTAGGATATTCATATTCACCTGCTGGTGTTGACTTTTCTAAGCTTTCCGTAAACAGTCTCTTCTGGAAAGCCTCATCAAGATTACCAACAGTTGGCTTTCTATGTTTGTGTCTTTCAAGATTGTGGATGGTTTTTCGTCGGTCAACTTTATCCTCGCTCGATCGAGCTGAGTTATCTCCGTCGATGTTTCGCAATCGCTGAAGTTCGCGAGCAATCTCGATGAAATTTTGACTGATGATAGCATTTTTAGAAAAATCTTTGGGCTGCAAAAATAAATCGGTACATCAATATCAGTCTGTCCCATCTTTCCATTATAAACATCCATCATGCAACTACGCCATTCTGATCTGTGTTTATTTTAAATTAGTTAAACTACGTTTACGCTGATAACTATACGAGTCATTGGCGTTGATGAATGATATATGAGATAATGGCAAGATAAGATCAAAGGTGATTTTATTCGGTATTCTAGGATGGTAGGAAGAGCTTGGTCGTGGCCTGTTGTTAAGGAACATTTCAGTATTGACCTGAATGACAGAGGGAAACCACAAAAAGACTCTGACAGGATGGTCGACCATGACAGATGTCTGATCTGTACTGTTCGGTATATAGTTGGTTTTGTATGTTAGTCATACTCTGTTCAATCTTAGCAATAAATAATGTGTAATATAATAAGGTTGTGTGAGCCAGTACCTTTTTCGAGCAGAACCAGTTGAGATCCGTGGATGACAGTATATGTGACAGCGTTCCAAAACGATGTATCAACATAGCAGTGAACTGGATCAGTAGGATCAGAGCGAATGATAACAAAAAAAGGACTCCGATTGGCTCTAGGTGGAGATATTCATTCCTTATTATTATCTTGAAGAAAAGATAGAAGAAAATATAATAATCAGATAATAGTGTGCGTTATTACAAATTTGAAAATGTAATATTCTGAAATTCACATAGAACATGCAATAAAATGGCTATTCAATTCAATATATTCTGCAATAAAATGGCTATAGTCTATTCAATATATTCTATTGAATTATTTGGATGGTGAGGGAAATCGATCTGTTCCAATTTTTATATATATTTTTTCGACCAACCGTCGACAATCTTTCATAATTATCCAAATAGTTATTCAGTCCATGAAAAAACTCACATCCTGATAATGAACTTGATTTCAGAAGAGTACAGTTTTGTCAATTCATTCATTCATTGTAATTCAATATCTGTTAATTTACCTGTTGGTTTGCTTCGTCGAAGCTGATGAATGATTTGTAATGAAATGGCCAAACAATATAAAGCGTATCCTTCTTCAGTTGCAGCAAGTAAACGACGAGGACGAAGAGGGCATTCAGCATGAAAAACGCGAACACCGTAGTGTCACGCAAATCCTTCAACTCCTTTGCGATACGAGCCTATAGAAGAAATTTGAGAAATAATTGGATGAGCGAAGCGAAGACTCAATTTCGCCATACCCGAAAAAAAATGATTTTTTTTCGCGCTCCACAGGTCAAACGAAAATTCAAAATCAGTTGAAACTTGGCATAAACAAGTGTCATTGTCCAATTCGATACTGTATAGTTTTGAGGCGCAATCGGTTGAACCACTTATGAGAAAACTCATTTTAAAGTTTACAAAAATCTCATTAGAATAACTCAGAGGAAAATATTCGTGAAATAATTTTCATCCGAGACATTTCAAATTTCTAGGGAATTTCAATATAATAATGATACACATTATTCCGAACTTTCACTCAAATAGGATCAGCTGTTTTGATGCAAAAAAATATATAATGTATTTTTTTTCAAATCACTCAAAGCTATTAAGATACCAATTAAATTCAAGCCACAGGTGTCACCTCTTAAATGTGAACGATTAAAACAAAGCCATATCATAGAAATTAATAATGTAAACTAAGATGGCAGTGAAGTAATGGTTTGGATTTCAAGGTGTGTATATATAATAACCAATCCAAAAATAAGGTGATATGTTCCAGCTCATCAATCAACGCGGCAACACATAACACGTTTGCCTAGTCTATTATATTAGATGTTTTCGATTCTATGAACTATCTTCAAGTGTATTTAAATGGTGGGAGGAAACAAATATTCTTTAGTAAAAAATCTCCTACAGTTTGATCAAATGAGATACTCAAAACATCTAGAATATGTTTCCAAATTATATCAATGAATGAATAATTTTAAGCTACGTATTCCTATCTTGAAAATACATCCGAATAGAACAATAGTATTCACGATTCTCCACACGAACCTTCAATCCTCTGAATAGCCCAGCTGTTATTGGAGTTGTCAAACAAACAATGAATGAAAACAATTGAAATACTCGAATAATATACACTTACCTTGGCATCCTTATCTTCATCGATTGGATGTAAATACTTGTCGAGCATACCTTTCCAGAACTGTAATTCAGCACTGGAAAGAAAATCCACATCATTCCTTGCGAAGACATCGCGATCTTCCATCCAGTAAGGGTTGATTAAATCATCACGCTCTGTTTTCGGTTCTATCACAAATACACGATACAAGTTAGTAGTTGTATTCTATACTTATTGAAAAAATAATTCACATTTTATTGTCAAGTCGAGCGTTTGGTACACAAAATACCTATTTTAATTGATTGACTTTCTATCATTTCCATGAGCTTACAGCTAAAGTTTGCTTCAAAGTAGCACGTTTTTTTCATCCCTATAATCACGTGAACTGAGAAGAAACTTTGCAGAACGTTTCTGACTGGTTCGTGTGACTTACCAGAAATTGTACAAAAGTATTACTATAAACCTGGTTTCACTTTATTGCATTTATGAAGCTCCGGTACCGTACGCACAAGAGCTTGCGTTTAGTCCATCCAGATGGCGTTGCATAATATATAATACAACACGATATAGTGATACCAACATATTCCATCATAATATGAAGAAGGTGTACTAACTATCATACCAATAACATGGAAGGCATCTGTGGTTTCTTGCGGTCAGTTCAGAGCCAATTAGGTCCCGATTGCCTGTCACGATTTAGCGGATTCCCTTGTGAACTAGATGTGGATAAGAGTGCCTACGGTACCAGTGGCATTGTTGAACTTACAAAATCTATTTACGTAAAAAACAAATGCAACTGCCAACATAATGATTCTACTGAGCCGTGCATAGCATTGTTGAGCATTGTTGTTTTATATGGTTCGATATAAAAGAGATAGTTGTGCTACAGGCAATTGGGACCCCGGACTTGGGAACTGACACCGGAAATATTTCACTTTCAAGACCCGAGTAGGAGCAACTTCTTTATTTTATGATAAAATAGGTTGTTATATTCACATGTGAATACAATATTAGTGAGACTTACCCGAACATGAGCTGACAGACGAGCACTCGTCTTCCTCAAACACTTCGTTCTGGTCTTTTTCGGACACTGACCTCGAATTGTGATCTCTGGGAAGATGAATCGTCGAGCGACGCCGGTTGGTCACGTGGCCATCAGGATCAACAACTCTGTGAATAATATTTTATACACCATTGAACGAACGCTAACCATCGAGTGATTTTTTTCATTGAGAATTAGAAACACAGAATACTTTGTTAGTAGTAAAGGTTATTAATTCATCATTCATTTACATAAAACATTAGGTTCACTTTTTCCACAAAGCCTAGCGCAAGGCTTATCTGTGGATTAGACAGAGAATAATAATAACGAAGAAAGAAAACACTATATTCGCATATAAAAAATAACATTGCGCATAATTAAATTAGAAAGGTAGAATATTGGGAAAAAAGTAGGATATTGGTGGATACGAATTACACATTAAGTGACAAAAATTCCATTTGCAAATAATTACAGAGTACCACTCAAGGAGTCTAAAAGCCAGAACTCAATTTCTTTTTGGCAGAACTTTTGTTTTGAAGTTTCAATATATGTTGAAGAACAGAATTAAAAATAGATGGAATGGCATACAGAAATTGCATACATAAGTATCAATACTTCACCTAGGGAAGTTAAGCAACTAGTTAACCAAACATATTATTGATAATTGTTCATTAAGCGCACAAAAACACAGGAAATATAGCAACAAAAAAGAGATTTAGGGATGAGAATTAGCTGGTGAGCAATAATGTTTACAAAATTTCATGCCGTCGGCGGGGCTCGAACCTACGTCCGACTTACATCAGTTTTAAATCAAGAGCATCGCTGACTGATCTTCTTGGTTGGCTTATAGCATACAAAGAATAATTCACGTTGTACAGTTGTTTTTATATATATATATATATATATATATATATATATATATATATATATATATATATATATATATAAACATATATATATATATATATATATATATATATATATATATATATATATATATATATATGTATATATATTCGAATATATATTATATTTTGTCGTCATATTTGTTTGACGTCTGATGAATTCTATTTCATAGATTATCATTTCTTACAGAATTGATATAGTCATATTATATTTTAAATGACTGCATTTACCTCTCAATGTATTGAAATCTCTTGCCAAGCCCGTCTAATTTCTCAGCGATCACCATCAACTGTGTTTGGTCGTCGTTTGCCTTCGGATGAGTACAACACGAGCACTTGAACAAGCCTGCTAACGAGCACTCGATGGAACCTTCTTGTTCCTTCTCATTGTTGCCACCGAGGTTTGACAAGAAACCAAGCATTGACTTATTTTTGGCCACCTTCTTAGCCTCTTCTGCATCCTTCTTCTCTTGCAAGATGTCCTGGAATAAACATTATTTTAAATTAATGTAAGATCTGAAAAACATGATGTATAAGGTCGATAGATTAATTTAATGAAATTATAAAATAAATTAAATGAATGAATAGAAAACTTGAGTTACAAAATAGAAATGTTAACGTAACAAATGAACAGCAATCGTGACCATATGAATACATCGAACTGAGTAACAAACATACATTGCGATTGTTTAATATCAATTGGGTAGCATTGTTGTCTGTATTTTTCAACAATGAGTGAAAAAAACTAGACTGAAAATGTTTATTGTCAAAAAATGCATTCATGATATTGATGAATTTAAAAGAGCAGGTGAACATAAATGTCTGTTGATGTGATGTTACTGAGATGTCGTAATGAAATGTTCATTTCATGTCGTCTGATAGGAAATGCTGTGTAATGCCTAATTTAATAGCATTTTATCACCCTCGGCTTATTTCATTATATTTTCTTATTATTATTATTATCCAGATATTATTTACATCTATGACGTCTGTAGAATGGGTATCGTGTTTTATATTGTATTTTCTTGTGTGTATTGGTTGTTTTATATATTGAGTGTTGACTGTCTACATTACTTTACATATACTATGTATATATTATGTATGCATACTTCATGTATACATACTTATGTATGTATATACTATGTATGTATACTATGTATATATATGTATATATTATGTCCATATACTGGACATATTACATTCTATGTACCAGTCCTTTGGACGGAAAATGAAATGAATAAATAAATGAAATATACCTGTTTCGTTCTTTCCTGAGCGACATCTCTTGTACCCCAAGTGACGTCGTTCATGTTGAACACCGAGTAGATAATAAGCAACAGGTACATGCTGGGTATAGTGACGTAATAGATAATCCCACATGGCAGGCACCAGAACTCTTGTGGATGGAGGAACGCTGCTATGATCAGTTCGCCAGCAACGATGAAGAGAAAGAGAGAGGATGGTGCTAGAGGTCCGTCTTCTTCGATTTGTACCATGATGCCGATAAATACGGCCATCATGAGGAGGCCGTAGAGAGATGAGATCACTTTTGCCGCCATCAACTATATAGAATTGTTTTATGATTAATTATTTATTATACAAGTTTTGACTAGAATATATTGATATATTTTGTTTTCGAAATTTATATTCAGCCTGAAACACTGGTTTTTTCTAGTAATCATAACTCAGGGTGAATTTTTGGTGGAAGTGCCGGTTTTTTGTGACCAAAATTTTAAAATAATTTCAGAGAACATTTTTGTCTGTGGTATAGTATCATGTTTTTCTATGATCATTTAGATTATCTTCATACATATTAGTTTAATGAATGTATGTTTCAATCTTGAAAAGAGCTTATATAGTTGATGACTACAATGACACATTAAACAAACAGCATCGCAATCAACTTAGTATACATACAAATAAAGGTTATCACATAAATTGCGTGCAATATTTATACGTTTAGAAACCATCTTATTCTCATCAAAATAATCATATTCAACCATAGATATCTATTGTTCATTTATTTATTGGATATATTCATATTTATTTGACCACGTGTATTATATCATTCTAGTTTTATACATTCCTTATTTGATTGTGTCTTGCACGGGCTTACACTGAGAAGTTATTGATACCTAATTTAAATTCAACCGCGTTTTTCTTTTCTTCAATTTTATTTAACTTGACATGAAAATGTAACCTTACTTAAACCCAGTCATTCAGTATTATCATGTTGATAGGCCTACCTGTATTTTCGAGTTACATGTCATGCACACCAACATAAACACAAGAATTGGATAAATGTTCAATTGTAGACTCGTCCAGTTGTCAATACCATCGAAAGCAGCCACAAACGCTCCAACCAACATCAAGAATATTGTTCCAGGGCCAAGAATTGTTCCAACCATCAAAAAGATCTGATAACAGATGTAAAGAAACGATATGTTTTCGTTGATCCTGATTGTTTTTTTGTAATCCATAAGTAAGTCCATAATGTTGGCCATGGTCGATGGCACCCAGCGACGTCGTTGATTGAAGAACTCGTTAAACGATTCTGGCGCATGCGTATAAGCGTCGGATGCTGCGCAGTATTCGACGCGGTAGCCACGCTGTAGAAGCAGTGTGCAAAGCCATCGGTCCTCACCTGCGTTTACAATGAATAATAAATGTATTTTAGAGCGAAAAATTACATTTTTTTTCTCTAATGTACTGATGATGACTCATTAAATAGATGAAACGATATAACACATAATATATCAAACGTTTGTTGGACCTATACTATGCGTGTGTTAGAAATGATGATGGTGATTATTTTTAAGTTTTCAGGGAAAAAAATGATCAAGAAGGGAATTCTGAAACATTGTCCTGTAATTTTCCAAAAAGCTAAAGGACATTTGTATGTCATATGTTTTTAATAGCATTCGATATAAGCTTTTCTGACTTCTTATATCACAAGATGGAGACGGAGTTAAACATATTATTATGTATTTTTTCATATTGCAAACCAAATTTATAAAGTGAATTCTCACAATGTTTACGGTGATTCTAGTAATGGAAAAGAACTTTCTCAGGAGAAATGAAGATGAAAATGAGAATTCTTCAAGAATTTATGTCATATTATGGCTGAATAGGAAGAATTCGAATTTTTCATACAGTTCTGTTGGAAGTTTAAATATCAAAATATATGATACTTCCAATTATTTTGATTAATTATGTTTCCACTTTTTCAATCAATCAATCATGTCAATCATGTATCAAATTCACATTAATAACAAGGCTAAACGAAGTTTCCTCTACATTTCTCTCAGTTTAGTCAGTTTAGCCATTCAGTATATTTCATACGGCGCAGTTCTGGTGTTGAAGTTCACTGGTTTCAAATAAATAGAATGGGGTGATAAGATCGCCCTTGTGGTGCCCCGTCCAAACGATCCCACCTTCGATCCATAGCCTTAATTGGGGAAAAATGAGTCAATGATGTTGTATCAAGTTTCGATGTAATTTAAAAAAAAGTCTTGTCCAAAAAACCTTCTCGAGAATATTCTAGGCCTATCTGAATGTCTAATACCTTGATCGTATTGCACGTAGTGTCGGGCTTCATCGGAAACAGTCGTGTACTTCTTCATAACGTTATCGTCCATCAAGGCTTTGGCTCGAAACAACGAGAAACACCCGGGACTACAAAGCACGCAACCAATGATATGTTCCGTAGCTTTTTGCAACCAATGACCGATCGCATATTCGAACTTTTGATACCACACCATCGGACCTACAATATGAGAAACAATGAAAAGATTCATCTTTAGTAAGTAAGAAAGTAAAATGTTCATTTAGTTTGTTGCTACTTCAAAAACATATACATTTCATAATTCACATAACAATATGATGGCCTGAAAAAAAAAAAATGCACTGAACATGAAAACTATTACAATAATTTCAATGATACTAAAAATTAGTACTAATATTCAACAAACTTGATATCCTTAAAAAACGCTATTCTATCTTCTAGTTTAATATCCTTATATAATTTATTATACATCCTGAAACCTGAATAAAATACACTTTTTTGACCATCGGATCTATTCTTTATAGGGCCATAAGGCAAATAGTTCCTGTCAGGGAAAATGACAACCGGTACCGTAGTCACTTTTATCTACATCTACTTCACAAAGGAATCCGCTAAATCGTGACAAGCAATCGGGACCTTTGGCTCTGAACTGACCTCAATAAACCACAAACGCCTTTCATGTTATCAGTATGGGAGTTGGAGCACCTCCTACATACTATGCTAAAATAGGTTGGTATCACTCGAGATGCATTGAGGATTGCGTTTGCCCGTTCTTCCGGCGGCAAACCAACGCAACCCTCAATGCATCTTGCTATCATCACATCGTGCATTAGTATTTCCAAGTTGTATGTTGAGTATTTTGTCCTCACCAGAACCTATCGGGTGGATACGACCGCACGCGGCGCCGAGGTTGCGGTTCTTCTTCATCAGATGGACAAGCAAGTGTACGGCGTTTGGCTGGAAGTCGATGTCGCCGTCGAGAGCAAGAAGGTACGTGTTTTGAGCGATGACTTCTTTGCGATCGACGTGGATATCTCGTTCCATGAGTCGGTTACCAAGTAGGTAATACATATACATTACCTGTTGAATAGTTCACATAATATAAATTAGGTTGTGATTTTCAATCCCTTAATAATTTTGGAAACAGAAATTGATTGGTTCTGAAGTGAGTATGAAGTAAGTAGTCGACGATAGGTATTCATTTGATTGATATATATATATATATATATATATATATATATATATATATATATATATATATATATATATATATATATATATATATATTCAATATTTTAGAACTATTTGGATCATTTGTGAATATGTATTTGAATATAATCTTGTCATTTTATTCATCATCGAGTTATTTCATTTATTCCATTAGTTCGATTAGTTTTTTGAAAATCTATTGTCGATAGATCATCATGAAATATGATGACTATTATCTATAGATGTCACTTTTGAATTTAGAATGTCAAATCTGTGAGGTATTTATATTAATAGGTTTATAATATTATATATATATAATATATAATATTATATTATATAATAGGTTTATTAATATTAATATATTAATAGGCATTGGATACATGATTAGGTTTTTAAAGTTCACTTTTTCATTCTTGTTTCTGAATTTTTTTTTTTTAAATGGATACAACTGATCTGTAATTATTCATTCGATTAATTATTCAATATATCAATCGATAATTCAGATCAATATTACATATTGAATTTTCTATTTTATTATTGTCTATCGAATTCTGGACTGAACCCTACTACTAAAGGGTGGTTTTGAAAATTGTTTTTCAACTCAATCAAGGATAACAAATTGTATATGTCTGTTCGGTTATACCGATGTCATTCTAATTCACTAATCAAAGGCTCATCATAACCCTGATCACTAAACATGGCATGACGCTAATCTTATAATCACCACTGTTGTTGAGCCTGAGCTACTTGTGGTCGGCTTAAGTGGTATTGAACATTTTCACATTATGGATCACATATCTAGATCAAATGACAATTAGAAAATGTGTAATGAGAATAATTTGATTCGAGTTTAGTGAAGTTTTAGAGAAGTTATTCTGATTCCTATAACGATTCATTTTGATAATAGTTTATTTATGATAGACGGCTATTAATAAGCTAATACTTGATAGTACGTAATTTCCGACTGCCTACAAAAAAAATCAGTCGATTTTTCAAGAAATCATTATTTCAATATAGATACACTAGGAAAACGCAACATATGCGTTGTTGGATGAGCATCTAAATGAATTGTGATGGATAGCTAAATAACCAGATTGTGTTGAATTTTTGACACATTGTCCCAGTTTCAACTGAATTTGTACTCTCGTTGGACCTGTGGAGCGCCAAAAAAAAAACGAAAATCTTTCTTCTCTCGAGTACGGTGAAATTAAGTCTTTACCTTCGCTTATTTGGTTACAATAAACTGTTCAAGCGAAATACATTAGAATTATTCAAAGTTGCTTGCCTGACTCCATCGCTTCTTGTGCCTGATCTTGCTTTTATCCTTGAGATGGACAATCAACTTGGTCTTGCCTGGTAATATCCAGATCAGGCGTCCCCCATATGGGGTGGGCACCATCGTGGGTGGACGCAAACAGATGTTCGTCTCGTGAACAATCGACGCCGCTTCGTCGAGCGTCGACACTAGTATCCTCACGAAACTATTCACCACGCTCGTGTACTCATCATGCTTGTCCTTCAGTGTGAAGGCATCGTCGAAGAAGATGTGAGCTGAGAGTAAGAGAATAGTTTAGTAAACAAAGAATATGCAACCTCATTAAGATCTCTGTTATTGGACTTTTCATCGGAGCTAGGGACATTAAAACCAGATTATTTGTAGATTTTTGTGAAAAGTTTCATTTACGTAGTGATTCTATAAATTTGATATGTTTACTCGCATTGAAAGGCTCAATATTGATTTTGAGAAATCATTTATACGGAAACTAGTCGCAGGTAAACCTCACAGGTTTACAATGGTTTACAATCAGTATATTATTTTAATTTCACATGTTTTTAGTTATTGTGTTGTATATTTATGATATTTTCTGTATTCTAATATTCTAATATGTTATTCTGTGTCATGGCAACCTTTAAGGCAAAGGCAGAGTCTTTATGTATTAATGAATATTAATATATATATATATATATATATATATATATATATATATATATATATATATATATATATATATATATATATATATACACGATTGAATTGCTTACTCTCTAGTTTATAATAATCCGGATCCACAACTTTGAGGTATTTTCGTGTGACCTCGCGGGCTGATTGATCTTCGTCGAGACGCAAGATGGATTTCAACATTTCCATCATCTCTTCCTTATTCTCGTGCCACATGGTACAGCAAGCAAATATTCGTGTCACGTGGTCATTGCCGTGGATCTTTTGTCCGCCATGATCAAGTTCCTGCACAATAGAACATGGAGATTCATAACGAATTAAGTGATTTTCGAAGTGATTTTAAAATAACATCAATTACTGATACACTGATCCTCCAGAATCCACCCCCTTTTCTTAGTCATGACGTGGGCACTACTTGATTTTGCTTATGTTTCTTCAGAAATCGGTAATGTCTACGTCAAGACTTGTGGTCTCTGTATAGGACAAAAAAAAATTAATTTCTGCAATTGAGATGATTATTTCTAGTTTTCTTCGCGATACGGGAAATAAATATCGTCATTCTGTGTTGATATCTAGTTTCAGAGTTGTAATGTCCTTTAAAGAATAAAGTTTCATGCGAAACTTTGGAATGAACTAACATAATGAGTGAAAATATCGTGAACATTGGCAACATCTTTGAGATTTAGGAAAATCGGTCGAGAATCGAGTAGTTATGAAAAAATGGCGAAATATTATTTTCATGTTAAGGTGACTCTATATTCTTCGCTTCTCTATCAACATGGAATATGTTCAGTATTTTGAAGGATGAAAATCAATAAAAAATGTGATATCGTATTTTTCTTTGTACTTATCGCTATTCTAGTTTGCTAACCATTCTTTTCTGGCGGATCAGCTTATACTATTTACTTTATATTCTCTTAACTAGGAAAACGCTATATGCGCGTTGTTAGACGAGCGTAAAGTAATAGTATGTCGACTTCTTCGCCAAACTTTTGCCTAAATTCGCCAATTGGGTAACATTTTAGTTATAAATGGGTAAAAACTGCTTCGACTGGTACCAATTTAGCACATTTCTTGTTTTTTCTTCAAAATGGCTGACCCGATCAAGCTGAGAATTTCCAGAAATGTGTATCAATATTAAATTCAACTCCACAGAAAATTTCAACTTTTGGGAAAATAAAAATGTTTCAATTTTTTTTTCGTTGTGTTATTCTAATGAGTATTTTTGAAATTTCTAAAATTCATGAAAATAAGAGTTGCCACCCGATAATACCACAAAACTATACAGATCTAAGCTAGATGAGGAAGATTAATGTAAAAAAGTTTGGAGTTGATAGCTGTAGCCGTTTGACCTGTGGAGAACCGACAAAAAAACATTGAAAAAAAATAAAAAATAAAACATGAAAACGAACACCAATTTTTTTCAGTATGTCAAATTGAATCCCCGCTAAAGCTCGTCTAATTATCTCAGTACTAGGAAAACGCTATATACGCGTTGTTAGACGAGCGGAAAGTAATAGTATGTCGACTTCATTGCCAAAATTTTGCCTAAATTCGTCAATTGGGTAACATTTTAGTTATAAATGGGTAAAAACGGCTTCGAGTGGTACCAATTTAGCACATTTCATGTTTTTTCTTCAAAATGGGTGACCCGATCAAGCTGAGAATTTCCAGAAATATGTATCAAGATGTTATTCAATTTCACACGAAATTTCAATTTTTTTGAAAATAAATTCAAATTTTTTTTCCGCCGTGTTATTCTAACGGGTATTTTTGAAATTTCTAAAATTCATAAAAATAAAAATAACAACCCGATGATGCCACAAAACTATACAGATCTAAGTTAGATAAGGAACCATGATGAAAAAAAGTTTGGAGTTGATATCTGTAGCCGTTTGACCTGTGGAGAACCGACAAAAAAACATAAAAAAAAAACATAAAAACGAACACCAATTTTTTTCAGTATGTCAAATTGAATCCTCGCTAAAGCTCGTCTAATTAATATCATAGGAGTGTATTCTCATTTTTATTTTTGTATATTATTTATTCCTAGTAATTGTGAAGAAAAGATGAAAAACACAATAATTTCGAATTTGAATACCTCTATTTTAATGTCAGCTTCGTCATCTCTGCGTCTATTGAGACCTAGCGATTGGTCAACCAGAAGACCATTGTACATCGGCGTCACGAATAGTTTTTCAGTGTTGGCCAGACGTTCTGCTTTGGGCGCCCAAATGTGGAGAGTGATCCACGATTGTGACAGGAGCCACAGCAGCCACACCCACGCGAAGTGCCATGATCTGGGACGCAAAAGAATGGAATTAGAATTACGACTTCTGTAATGAGAAAATACGTTTCTCATCATTCAAGTAATTTAGCAATTTAGCAATTTTTTTAGGCAATTCAGTTCAATTTCTTTTTTGATCTATTTGCGTTTCAGCCAGGAAGATATTTGACGCTATTTTTAATGTAACAACAATCATTTTTACTATGGAAAAAATTTAAAAAAATTTGAAATGAGATAAAATCAACTGCGTATTGAATACAATTCTTTCAAAAACGTAGTTGAAAACATTTTTTTCAAAATATTGGTCCATTTCAATAATATCTGAACAGAATAAATTAACAAAAAAATACATTTGACCTCGACTCCGAGTATTTTAATTCTCTGCTGAATAAATTATTACTTCATTTACCATTCGTGACTTTTTTTCTTTGACAAAGGTATGAAATGCTAAAGCTTAAATGATTTTCGAGAAAAAAATGACCTTGTCAGTTGCAAACTACTAGAATATAAGGCATTTAATTATTAAACTTTTCTGAACTACGACAATTAGTTTGTGTTCGACAAACTTGACTGCACACCGAATAGAGGGCCGAATCATAAACAATTCATGATAAATCGTTATAAAATTAAAACGTATCCCTTGATTCAATTTTCAGACCATTATTTATTGATTTAAATATATCATTACTGTTACATATTATTATAATTGACGACTCAAAATAGGTGTGGCTCCACCAGTCTGCCAGTTTGATCATATCATTTGTGGTCATTTGACCCGATTGAATATTTGAATTTGACTACAGTTCTAACAGCCCTGTTGATTGGACGTTATATCTTTTGACGTCAACAACAACTATGAAGATGTAGCTAGTTCTCCTATATGATAGATAAATTAGCATCACCCAAGATATCCGTAATTATAGACCTAAATAATACTCAGAATTATTCATAATACAACACACAACATAAAATATCGTACTCAAAATAAACAGGAGGCGACTCGAAGAAGAGGTAACTGGGGATGAATCCCTTGTAATAACAGGGATCGACGTTGCGAAGGCCACACAAAGCGATCAGGATGGAGATAGTGACAGGAACGGTTAGATTCACTGGGAAGGCGTAACTAAATCCTTGAATAAGGATTCTGCAAGCGAATTTACCTATAGATGAACAGAAATATGTATTGTACATTAGTTAATTCCGATGATGCTGAAAAAAATTGTTGAACAGATAGAAATGCATTCGATATTGTAGCAATCTTTGAGGAAGAATACTCATGAAAAATCCGACTGAAATAACATTTTACTGACGGTTGTCCGTAAAGTAAGATGCTAAAACGGTACATCGTGATAAAATCAATACAATAATGGGTACAATAGTCAGAACTTCAAAGAAAGTGTGGATAACAGTTTATAATTATTCTAGAAATAATACCCTAACATTTTTTCAGCGTAATTGGGTGATGTTTGTATTACATTTCATTCATTTTCATTTTAAAATCATTTTATACCTAATTTACATAAAATCCATTCATTCGGGGAGTACCTATCCCTCAATCAATAACACACCATAGTTTTTCGATTGTAGTTGTAATTTTATGCAACTGTAAATGACACTGACAATGTAACAATTCAAATTTTGTCCCTCCTTTTTGCATCATAGCCTTGATGCATTATATATTGACTAATTTCGTAACATGCACTTAAAAAAAAATGTTTAAAATGTTACTGTTCGAAGAAATGAAAAAATGAATACAAATTGGAATTGAAATCGAAAAATGGAATGAGATACAATTGGAATATATAATATAATTGACATGTGATATAATAAGAAACCTGCGTATGAGAAGAACGCAATTGTGTGCGGGTTGCCTGGGAGAAGTTGAGCGAGAAGAAATGAATGAATTTATGTAGGCCTACATAAATATCACAGCTGCCGAGTAATTGATTACAAAAAAACAATGTTCTTGATAACAATTAGCGTAATGCTGGAAACCCATACATAATACATCAATCAACAGAACGTAAGAGGTTCAAAGAAATCATTTGTTACTAATGCAAATAGATGGTTGAACACATGAGGTGAACATAGGTAGCATGATTATATAATTAATAAAGAGGAATAAATATATCTATGCATATGAAATTGAATGACCGAAAAAATGTAGTAATGACAAAAATTACGAACATCAACAAAGTGTAAGCAAACGGGTATTATTTTTGATTTAGTTTATAGTAGAAAGTCTATAAATTGAAATATATTGTTCAATTGTTTGCATGTTTTTTACGAATGAGTTTACTCTTTTAGGAACGTCTGAATTAAATAAGACATCATCTATCAAAAGAGACCGTTCGTCAAAATATGTTTTTTGGAAATAAATGTTTGATCAATAGATTCATACGTCTCATCAAATATTAATTTTCATTTGATTTCATTCGATCTGTGATTTGAATAAATCTTCAACAGCTATTTTGGACCATTTGTCCTATACTGTGCCTCACAAATGTCTCCTGATAATTGCTTGATGTTCCTTATACGCACACAGTTCAAGGCGTAACTCTTATACATGACGCAGAAAGATAAGATATGCTGGATTTTACACATTAAATATGATCTTGAAATGTTCACTATCAGTACTAGATAAGAATCAAATGAACGTCTGATACGTTTCAAACCATGGTACGAAATAGTATTGGGACAAATGTCATGAGTACACGTGTGTGAGAATTAAATGTATATCATAGTGAACCCAGATATTTTTCCCAATTCATTTCACTTCGCCACGAGATCGTAATGAACATAATAATAAGACGTAACCTGACGCAAATGTTAATTACGTATACTAACAGTATTTAAGAACATATTTCTCTGAATAGTATGAAGCATTATACAACAAGTAAAAATGGAGAGTAACAATGCGACATTTTATGCGTAAATTATCGCGATAAGGATTGAAATTCTATAACTATTATATATTATATAGTTGATCAAATGAATTGAGTAATATTAAAAATATATTTCACCATCAATTAGCCTATCATTATACTGATAATATTATCATATTTTAGTATACTATATATTAATATTCTAAGCCCGATATTACCAAGGCCAGTTAGTCTTATTATGAGCGTTGAAGAATCCAAATAAAGATTGATGACAGCCGGTTTAAACTCCCAGTTAGAGCTACTCTCGCGTTAGTGATTCAAACAATTTTTCTACAACCGTAATTACGAGCCAGGGAATAGCTATGACTGGTAATAAATGTCTGCTGTTTTTTCAGTTCCTCTCAGAATAATGAACTTCGTTATACCAAGAGTCTGAATAAGAAAGGAGACTATAAATACGGTACTGTAAAATAAATAGAAATACATCCACCGATTTGAACTTTTGTTTCAATATGGCTTAACGACCTCACCAACATTGAGCCATAGAGTATCTAGCTATTCTAGATATAGAAAAAAGTATGGGGGTTCCCGATTTGAACTGACATTCAATGTAGAGTCTCGACTTACCGAATATGAAGCACAAATAGGCGGCCACCACTTGGATTATGAGAACGTAGATAGCGAATTTAGGGTTCGAAGTGACGACGCCGGTGTAAAGCTGACTGGTGACGTCATTCAGGTCGACCGGATTTTGTCCACCAAACTCGGGCTTTATCTGAAACCACGTGACATCGTAGATTCAAAAACTGAGATGAATTAAGCAGGTATTATATTTTTAGTTTGTACATTGCAATTGACTTGGTGACATAGTTACCAACGTGAGGTTTTGGTGATTTAAATAATTTCACTTGCTGAGCACTTCTCAATGTCTTCAAACGAAAGTTTTTAATTGTTGAGAAAAACTGAATGATTGATTGAATTGAATAGCTTCAATTGATTGAAATTTATTTTTTCGAAACGACTCTTCTGACTCATGTGAAAATTTGGAATGATGTGTATCATTAATGAGCTCAAATTTCGATGATGGAGGTGCCGGTTTTCTCATGTATTCAGCTAATTGACAATATGACATGATATATTGAATTATCAATGAGAAAAAATGCTAGTAAGAAATTATTTTTCACAATGATGAATTTCGACATATTGGATTTAGATTCGATCAAGTTTATCTGCATATTGAAAAAAATATATGCTGAATATAGACCTCATATATGTCATATATATATATATATATATATATATATATATATATATATATATATATATATATATATATATACATTATATTTATATTCATATATATATATATATATATATATATATATATATATATATATATATATATATATGAATATACATTGAAAAATGTATATTTTTTTGTATATATATCTCTCGTGAGTAAAATTATCGCACATATTCTATTCTACTTACCTCGAGGATAGTGATGTTGTGTGTCGAAAACGCCGTATCTACTTCGGTAAAGAAATGTGCTACACTCTGACCCTGCAGGTGAATTATCAGTAATAATGTACCAAAGAAGCAAGCCATCTTCCACAGCGATACGAACAAGTAAGTGAAGTATCTTGTCTTCTTAAGTGACTCTCCAACTCGTCCAAGCCTCTTGATAACAGTATATGGAGAGTCGATGGTAACATAGTTCTCCCACCATCCGCAAGATATGAGGAACACTGCCGCCGGTATCAACCATAGCTCTCGTTTATTTTCACCTTTAACAATAATTTGCGTACTGAAAATGGGTTATATATGGAATTTTATGAAATGAAAAGTTTGCTGAAAAGCTTACTGAAAATTTTTTCCGAATGAATAGTTCGTGAAAAGTCGTCTTTTAAATGTTTCACACAAAAATGTATATATACAATTACTATTTTAAGATGGTTGGACAAGAATCTAACATGCTGAGTGTCCTTACCGTAACATAGTCCAAATATATTCTTGGTAAGCAGCTTACCAAGAATATATATTAGACTATGTTACCGTGACTTACACTTGAAATGAAGTTCCTAACCTTATACTATAGCTTCAATAAACTAGGACTTTGATGGGTTATAATATATATTATTCACTAGCATATCTTGAATCAGATAATATCTTGATAACATGCCCAGTAATTGTGTATATTTCCATTGTTGTTGGCAAAAAATCGTAGCACAGCTCTTGAGACCGCTATTTCTAGCTAATTGATGAAAATTCATCAGGCTAGTATGATTTCAATGAAAATTCGTAATAATTAGTATCATATCCGTATTGAAGTTCAGTACAAATTTGATTTTTCTGAAAAATATTATCTTGACCAAATATTTTGGTTTGGACAATCGTAAGGGGGAAGGGGGGGGGGGTTTAAAATTAGATGGGTAATCTCAAAGTGGTAATTAAAAAGATTTGGCCCCAAAACTATACAACTTCAAGTTGGATAAGTCTGCATAGAAAAAAGCATGCCAGAAACACATGCGCGATAGCCGTCGATCTTGTTTCTGTTACCTATTCTCATACCAACATATTTTTGAACGGAGGTAGCTTGAGTCACTGGACTGTGACTACAGGGAAGGGGGAAAGATTTGAAACCCTACCACATGCAACACTTCTTCTTTTTGTTTTCGAGGTATTTCTTTTTCAGAAACCGATATTGGAATTATTTTCATTCTCTTTTTTGATACCCTTACCCTTCCTCAGCTATCCGAAACCTGCTGCTGTCTCATGATTGGCTGATTTTACGCGCGGAGGCTTTATTTTGGCTTGCCGCGCGGAGGCGACGAAGCTTCCGCGCGTCAAGAACCGACCGTCGTTTCTCATCACTTTCGGAATATCATTGGAGAATATTTAGATCGAAAAGGTTTACTATTCACCAGTGAAAGTTTCAGTTACGCTGCTAGTGTTAAAATGAAGAACTTCTGAAAGGTAGTAGAAAAAAAGCATGTGCAAATGATACATCACCATTTTTCTATTGTTTATTTTCCATTTCGCCGGCCATATAGCAATCAAGATCGCATGTTGTTGTCATTTCTAATGAGGAATTCACGAGATTACCAACACAACAAAAATGAATGGAAATATTTGAACTTGACGTCTAATGAATAAATTAACAGAGTTTCAATCATATTCAGCATACCTTGCAATAATGGAAACGCTATAAACCCTGTTAGCTGAGCAAGCAGTGCGAGAAAGTCGATTGCCATCTTGAGATATTGTCTCGATTCTTGATCCGTTCGTGAAAGCAAGCCTGAAAAGTAATGTAACTGATTATAATTGGTGTCCTATTGTTTCTTGATGATGTTTTTGATCCAGCAAGATTTTTCAAATTTCTAAATGGAAGGCGATAAGAGAAAAACAAAATATTTCCTCACAATTAAATGTATACCTTACTTAGGCTCGCTACAATTTCAAATATCAGTTAAAACGTAAAAATAGTTGAGCAAAAATATCAACTTGTCAAACATACCTAATAGTCCAGGAACGAAACATACACAGTTCGTCAACATAACTCCAGTGACAACATTCAAGTTGGGCAACACAACAAATATTAATATTGCCATGCCAACAGTGTGAAGAGTCTCCATGATGAAGACGACGGAGAACGAGGATAGGGTTGGTATCTTCCATGATTTGAAGAAGCAGACGCGCAATGACCGAAGAAAGGATCCGAGTTCGGGGATGAGGTACGCTATTAGAAGACACCACAACCAGGCGATTCGTTCAACTTCGGGAAGCTGTACCACGAATTGACTATTATGACCTAAGTACAAAACAATATTAGTATGACATTGGTTTGAGACTTGATTTTATACCACTATGTAGTACGTGATCCTAACATACTTGATCATAATATAAAGAAGGTTACCGACTACAATATTATTAACATGGACGGTATTTGTTGTTTCTTGTGGTCAGCTCAGAGGCATTCAGAAGTCCGTACCCTTAGCACCTAGAGAGGCTGTATTTGGGAGAGAGCGGCCAACTACGCGCACGGACGCCATTAATCGTCCAAACAGCTGTCTGTCACTATAGCATCTGAAGGCTAAATCTGAGCTTTTGAACGGCAAAATGAAAATTTACAATGAGCAAACCGTTTTTAAATTTTCATTTTGCCGTTCAAAAGCTCAGATTTAGCCTTCAGATGCCATAGTGACAGACAGCTGTTTGGACGATTAATGGCGTCCGTGCGCGTAGTTGGCCGCTCTCTCCCAAATACAGCCTCTCTATTAGCACCCCCTTACGATATTCTCAAACTTTTTATGACGCCAATCGTTTTTGCTGGTTTGTGACGTTGAAATTTTCGTTTGTGCTGCCCCGGATTTACATTTCAAAAACGGAGGTGCTAAGGGTACACCAGCCCCCGCTTGAAAAAATTGAAGATTTGACTACGCCAATCGTTTGTGCTACGTTTGTGCCGGTTTGTGCGTTTGAAAATTTCGTTTGTGCTGCCCTCCTTCTGCCCCGGATTCGCATTTCAAAGAGGGGGTGCTAAGGGTACACCAGCCCCCGCTTCAAAAAGTTAAAGATCTGACCACGCCAATCGTTTGTGCTACGTTTGTGCCGTTGAGAGTTCCGTTTATGCTGTCCTTCTTCTGCCCGGAAATCGCAATCGAAGAACTTTGAGTAAATCACTTCTTGTTGACATTCTTTATTGTTTGAACTTTCAATAAAATATTTCTTTGTTGCAAGAAATTTCAATGAAATACGTCATGTAAAGAATTTCAATGAAATGCTGAATTGTGAGCCATAAAACTACTTGTCGACTGGTAGAAATAGGCATACGTAAGTTTATTTTTATCTCCTTTCCTATAGTTTATTGCTATGCACACATTTTCATCCATCGAATATCACAAATAACAATGACTGATAATATTGTTGCAACAAAAGGTCTTTATAGAATCTCTAATTCCATCTTAATTGCTATACAAATGTGTTGATAGCAAATTTCAATCCATATACGTCATGGTCGTTGCACTTTTTACTACGAGACAATTTGTGTACGATTGACTGATGAAGAATGATGATTACATTGCAATTACAAACCATACTAATTGGGAGATAATATGATATTTACCTGGATATTTGTCTTTGCAGAATGGGAGTCTTTTATCTTCCTTGATTTGTGATGTCATGAGCAACATCGTTCCCTTAGCAATGACCCCTGACCCGAGGACAATCACAAAGATCAATAAGTAGGCAACGACTTTCAACAATTTCATTGTGAAAGCGACGCATTTCTGGTCAGCCATCGACGCACCGTCAGTCACTGGCGGTTCATTTTGGAACACATCCCAAGGCTTCGTCTCTTGGATGTACTGACTGAAAATTATACAGATGATTTTGAAATGAAAACTTACTGGTAATTTCCTCAACAGCTTCCTACAGTTATTCTTCTTGTTTCTTGTATCTAGATTTTTATAGGGTGACCTCATAGAATTCGAATATTTTCCTAGAAAAAGTATGTATATGGCCTTATAACATTTCATGTTTTCACTTTTTGTGATCTATTTTGTTAGCTTTCTAGTTCATTCCATTTGGAATAAATGGACGGAAAATGACGTGTTAAGCCTACGTTTATGAATCAAATGTACTTTTCAAGATTTTAGCACCTAGCTCTGTAGGAAGTAGAGTTTTATACAACGTATTTTTGAATATCCCTTAGAATGTTTGAGATATTGTGGGTTATAAATTAAATGAGAAGAAAACTCAAGATACTATATCATTACGCAACACAAAATCCAGTAATGGAAAACTGATTCAATTGATTAAATTCTCTCAGAACGCATAGATGATACATTTTCCATTATCATTTTCGACTACCAAATATTGCAACGCAATAATTTTGAATTAATCGAGCATAAGCTAGACAGACTATGCATAGCTATGAATCAGCCAAAAGCTATGCATATCTAGCACTATAGAATGCTAGCATCATTTCAAGTAGACACGTTCCATACAGTTAGAATTTTTAATTGTAATTTATATATTGTATCTTGTGTATTTGTCTTGTGTTTTTCAGGAACGTCTAGTGGTTAGGGTGATATCATTTATTTTCGTGTCCGGGGCATATTACAGAAATTACGACGTTTCACAAAATGGTCACATGTTGTTTGAAAACGGTCAAAACCAATCGAGCCTTGATCAGTGGTCAGCGAGTGCATTTCACTTTACAACCCTATAAGCAACGCTAGGGTACCGGCCGTCTCGTCATGCATGATGTGGTAAAACAAGAAGTTGATCAACTTACACCGGTATCGTTTGCTCCTCGCCTGACAGCAGACCGTCCTTGGTGTCATCCTGCGTGGCCATTGTATCTGCTGGTTCACAAAGATGTCCTGAAACTATGGGCAAGTACTGTCAAATATCTACAGTTTCTACAAAGTAAAATAATTATTAATCACGAGTTTTTGAATGATAATTTGAGACAAAATGTATGCAATTATAGGCAAACGCAGCATACGCGTTGTATTTTGAGCGATATTTCACATGAAATGTAATGGAGAGCCTTTGATTTCGAATCTACTAAACTCACCACCTTTCTGATTTACTGATAATTATTTCAATTCTTCAACGATCTCATTAGTTAGACTTGTTGATCTCTTAAATAGTTTTCTTAATTTGATTTCAAAACAATAAATAACTTCTGCATTTCAAAGTTATTTTTCAATTCAATTCGATATAGCAAGATAATGACCTTGTAGATGTTTAATTTTTTATTACAAACCAATAAATCTCTTGTCATATTGAATTATTGGTATCTTTATAATGTCATCTCGAATTATATACCCTACTATTAGTATTAGAATTGACGAATTATTGGATGAGCGGTAGCGAAGTTTCCAATCTCACTATTATAAAAAAAAATTTTCAACGCAAGTCACAGGTCGCATGGTTTACCTCATCATCATGAAACTCTTTCTGGATACGTGGATTTATCCAACCTCGAACTGTTTACTTTTCAGATTGTTTCGGTTTAACCACTCTCGAGAAACATCTTCACAAATTTCTTAAAAACATCATACGATTAAGGCGAGCGGAAAAATGTGTCGACAAAAATTTCTTCAGAAGTTTCAAATTTTTAATACAAATATGATACTTGATATTATCAATTCTTACTGAGATCAGAATAGTCTTTTTGGAGAGAATTGTTATGAAATTAATACATTTATTTTATTTATTGCTTAATTTCATCGTTCATTATTTTATCGTACATTTCCTCGATTTTATGTTTGAAATTGCTTAGTTTCAATTAAATATAGCCAGCATATTAAGACCGTTGTTGATGTTGCTATTATGTTGCTATACTGTCAAAGTAACAAAAAACCTGTTGTTGTGACCCACTAATACGTTGTGTACTGTTACTATGTGTCACTTTTATAACTGTAGTAGTTATACATACATTTCAAACAGAAATGTAGTGAGCACATCAATTTTTGCCGAGTAGAAAATTATGAAACTAAAACTTATTGTTATTTTCAATTTTTCATTATGGTGGGGATTTTCTTCTACCTTCTCTTACACCTTGAGTTATATATGTTAGTGATAAAAAGAAAGAAGCAGCTCATAAGTTACAAGTTATTAATCATAAGAGGACATGGGATTCAAGCTGGCGAAATAACATTTTTTTGATAAGTTTTGAAGAGTAAATTCTAGCAGGTAGAAACACAAATCTCTTTGATACCTTCAAAATGATGTGAAATTAATTTTCTGAATTTGGTTTGTGATATTTTCTCAGATTAGAAGCTGAAATTCTGTTTTTCAGCTATATAAATGTGAAAATTAGGTGAAATAAGTTGGATAGTTTTTATTCATACAATCTTCAATTATAAATTGAGGTATTGAAAATATTTGTTTCTCCCTATTGAAATTTTGAAATCTCATACCGCCCAAATGTCATAAGTAGGTAAACGTGGGATATGCGTTGTGAGATGAGCTTATTAGCAGTATGCAAATCTAGAATGAAACATATTCTGTGATCTCAATCCACATCTATGGACCGTGGATTACTTCGAACGTCTAAAAACCTCACATGCAACTTGTTGATATTTATAGAGCTGTAACCTGTCGCATTTACACTTTGCAAAACAAATTGATCCCAATATTCAATAAAATGTATACTTTTATTGCGTTTTCTTCGTTATTTCTGATATGATAGTTATTAAAGTTACTGAGAATATGCTTGATGGTGTTTTTCATATTAAGCAAAAATTTTAAAGATTTTTGAGAAATTTCATATTTCAAGTATTTTTCATCCGGGTTATTCTTATGGGGATTTTTCAAACTTTCGATTTTTTTCGGAAAAAAGGTTTGATCAATTTTGTTTAATACATTTTCATCCGATTCTGGTATGACATCAGTATGTAGGAAAAGTTTCGAGTTGATTAGATTGTTTCCCAACCTGTATTCCGCGTACAAAATTACAAAAAAAAACGAAGTTCAATTTTTTTCGGTGTATGGAATGGAAATCTTTGCCACCCTCATCTAATGAAAAAAACAATGATATACATATACATACTTTTACATCTGGTATGTTTGGTATTTGATTGGCTTTTGAAAAAAATCATTCAGTTCATTGAAATGAAAAAACGTATCAATATGATTATCAAAAATTATGCATCAAAATTACTCAGATTGTATTTCAATACGAAAATAATTAGGGACATATCTTTAGAAAAGTTCATGAATACAGAAGTACTGACCTTGTTCACCTTCTTTCCAAAAATCCTTTTTTAGATCACCAATCAATGGTCAAATTGAATAGACATTTCACTATATATTTTTGACAATATATATATATATAATATATATACTGATATCCGATACATATGCCAATTATTTTGATACTCGTTCAAATAGCATCACTCAGATGCACGGCACGTCTTGCTTCACCAATCTTTATGATGACAATAATGCCATAAACATAATTTTCGCTAACAGGATGTAAGATAATCAAATGAACGTAATTATTGTATTTCTTGGAATTAAACATAATTGTCGACCTGGATTTATGGTTCCGTCTTAACTATCTGATAATGGTTAAGCTACATGCAATGTCAGAGTAGATAAACTATTATAAAGATTGATCATTTCAATCATTTTTATCTTCTTCGATATTTACGCTGAACTTTCTTATGCATGTGTCTGTTGAAACAACATTTTTCTTCCCAGATAATCTTATGGAGTGTTTTTGATAATTTTGACATTAACTTTATTTTTCTCCGAAAATAGTCCGATACTTCAAAATATGCATTACTTTCTCGTGTCGGACAAGAGCTGAGAATAATTTTGAATAAAATGATTTCTTGAATCGATCTCAAAAATTAAAATTGAAATTAAAATTATAATTAATATTAAAAATCATTCTAAACAAACTGGAATAAATTTCGTCTCAACAAACTTTCGATAACTCAAGTACTGAATATAAGACAATTATCCATAAGAATAATTTTGATTTACTTTGAAACTCATTTTGATGATCATGAACACAATTTATTCACACCCCATGCTGAATGCACTGCTGGTTATACCAGGAGTCATAAACTACACAATTTATCTATTTCCGTGAGGAGAAAGCAAATTGGTCGACAAAGTGCCGATTACATTGGACCTCATATCTTCAATTAAATTCCATCATATATCAAAAAAACGAGTAGTTTAACTGTCTATTTTCAAGATACAAATCGACCATTGGCTGAGGTCGTCTGGGAAAATTATTTGTCACAACAAGCTTCACCAAATTAATCAAATATATACATATTTGTTTTGCCAGCAGTGCTAGTACAATATATTTCATTTTGATATGGTCACAGATTTTGGTTCCTGATATTTCAAATGTTTTTCACAATACTGCAAATTCAACTAACTTCAATCATGTATCACTTAAAAATTGAATGAGATCAAATTCAATCAGTTAAATTGTAGTTAATTTAATGAATTCAATTAAACTTCGATAATTGTTTTGATTCAGAGTGTCTATCCATGTTTACGAATTCCATTAACGAATTTATGTGAATGTGATCGAATCTACTACGAATCTAATCGAATCTGATATACCACAATCTAGAACAATCCATTTCTCCACAACAACTTGGTGTTGGTAATTTATAATTAATTTGTGTCCTGTTTGTCTCCTCTTAAATATTAAATTAAATTTATTTGTGCCGTCTCTGCTACGAGCTACAATATGTATAAATGTTTTTCTTTCGACAGCCCGCTCTCAAGAATTTGTCTTCTTACACGGGCTTTTGTTAGCTTCATTAGCTCAGATTACTTATTAGCGATTATATATGCAGAATAAAATGAAAAATGAAACTTGAAAGATTGAAATTGAAGCAATACAAAATCATAATTTGTAAGCCCATCAGTAGCCTATTTGTGAAGTGGACTCGAGCTACGCTAATCTAAATGAGATCTAAATCAGTCCAAAAGTAATTAAAATTGTTTTAAAAGTTGAATATATTTGGAATATCATATAAATAATACTATCTTCACTGGTCTAGTCATAAAAATACATTTAACAATAAATATTTCACAACCTAGAACAATTTGTTGAGATATAATGGGCTTATGCTATAGAAGATAATACAGTGATGCTTTACGTGGTGTCAATTACAAAATCATATGGTAGATAAGTTATGAAAACCATTGCCATTGATTCATACCAATGCATCATAGTAGTCGAGCTTAGACCTTATCATCATCAACTCAGTTGAACCAAATGTGAAAATATGTTTCAATATTAACGTTTCTTATATAACAGGTTCACTGAAATATTTTTTTTCATTTGCACGATAGCAAAAACGGGTTCGCAGACGATCGAGCATATACCGGAATAATAAAGTCGACTCGGTCGTGTGACATGGGCTCTGGGGTACTGTTCAATGGAGTGTGATTAGGGTTCAGGTGAAAGGTTAGATACCCAAGCCCATGTTACACAACCGAGACGACTTTATTCCGGTATAAGCTCGTCTACGAACCCGTTTTTGCTATCGTGCAAATAAAAAAAAATAGTTCAGTGAACCTGTTATATAAGAAACGTTAATATTGAAACGTATTTTCACATTTGGTTTTTTCAACATTTTCACATTTTCAACATTATAACTATAGTTTATAACATATAGGTTTGAGGCATTGTAACATCTTATTCAATCATCAATAGGCATACGCATTTATGGAGTATGTGCCTATGCGTTGTAAGATGAGCTAAATATCTCAATGAAATGTAATTGAAATCTACACACATTGGTTTTGAAACTAGCAGTGCTCTCATTATGAATATATATGAATAATTGTACATCGGGTTACTTAATAATTTGATGTTTATACTAGAAAAAAATCATTCCACATTTTATTCTCTAATGAAAACTCTAATATTCTCTAATATCAATGTGTTTTTTTCAATGTGTATAATTCTCGTGTTGATATGCCTTGAATATTATAAAAATTCAATGGAAATTTCATTATTTCGAGCTAATTTTTCTCAAAATCGGTCGAACAGAATTGCAGTGACATTTTGGAGAATGACACGTGACATGTGTTTCATCACAATTACTGTTTTCATTCTAGTTTTCGTTGTTTTGGTTTCTATAGACGTTTGAATGTTCTATTATCTTTATTGATGAGCGTAGCGAAGTCTCCATCCCACTCTTATAGGGCTTTGTCTGTGTTTTTTTTTGTTTTTTTTTTTTGTTTGTAAGCACTCCACAGGTCGCAAGGGTTGACTGATCAACATGAAACTTTCTCTGTACACGCTAATTCATCCAACTTAGAACTGTATAGTTTTTGGGATGAATCGGTCGGACCGATTTTGAGAATCATCATCTCAAAGTTTCTAAAAACCCCATAAGATTTGGCTGGGCGGAAAATGTTGAAAAGTAAAATCTTTCCAAATGGGATAAAATTTTCTCTAAATGTGTATACATAGATTTTACACATTATTACGATTTTTTAAGCAATTCTGATCAGTCGTTTTGAAGAAAACAAATAAAATGACTGATAATATTCATAAAATATATCATAAAAATTGTGACAGAATTAAGTTGTCAAGATTCACTGCTTTCTAGATTCAAGAGTTGACCAACAATGAAGTATTTTGTATATGCGTCAAGGTGTGTAGAATACCAGAGTCAATGAAGTGGCAAGAGTAGAACTTCTTTAACGACTTTAATAGCTTATTCAGATATCAAGGTGTGTAGAATACCAGAGTCGATAAAGTAGCAAGGGTAGAACTACTTCAAGGACTTTTAAACCTTATTCAGATATCTCGCTCATCTTACAACGCATATTTCGCGTTTGACTAGTATTACCAACGATCCAATCCATGAAATTCAAAAAGAATCTGATTATCAAATTGAATCATTCTAATGACTATCAACTGTTCCATATTGAAATAAATATGAAAGTTAATAGACAGAGCAACAGGTGTGAATTTTTCACAACGAGACACCGGTAGCATATTCATTTGACCTTACTAGGGCATGAAGTCAAATGTTCGTGATTCTTTAATTGGATGCAAAATGAATTGAATAATTGAATCCAATTACCACACAATCAATAATTTCTCACAAAAAACTTGATACCATTACACCGTACAAAAATTATTCGGCTTTTGATAATCAATTTAATTGACCAATTGTGTGAACGTCATTCATAAAGTTGGTTCATACAGTTGGTTCATACAGTTGGTTCATACAGTTGGTTCATACGTGTTGGTTCAACAGTTGAGGAACATTCAAGGGCATACGAGGATCGGCAAACAGGTATTTATTACAAATATGTATATATATTATTCGAAAATTATTATTATTATTATTATTATTTTTTTTATTTTTTTTTAATAACATCGAAACTTGATACAAAATCATTGTTCCCCAATTAGGGCTATGGATGAAAGGTAGGATCGTTTGGACGGGGCAGCACAAGGGCGATCTTACCACCCCATTTTAATTATTTAAAATCAATTAGCTTTAACACCATAACTGCACTGAAAATTATACATGTATTATTATAATTATTTATTAACATCGAAACTTGATGGTAGTAGTAGTGCTTAGTCCTTTAACCCTCTTTCGAGGAAATCGGTACAATTTCCATGAAATTGGATACAAGTCAGTGTTCCCCAATTAGGGCTATGGATGGAAGTTAGGATCGTTTGAACGGGTCACCACAAGGACGATCTTACCACCTCAGAGAATTATTATTGATAAGATAACTCATTTATCAAACAATAAATCTTGAGGTGATGTTTTCAGGGATGGAAACAATTGAAACATTTTCTCTAGGAAGAAAAATATCTTGAGTCTTCTTATATTAGCTTGATCTTTATTTTCATGCTTGTATTCTCATTCTTTTTTCTTCTCTCTTCTGTGTTTTTTTATTGATTACAAAATGTATCATTTTGTTGATACATTTTTCATTAATGTTCCATATTTTTCTCATATTGTTCTCATATTTCTTGCTTCATTTATTTCCTATCGATTCATTTTCCATTCATTGTTATTCATTTATTAATTCATTATTAATTCTATTCATTTTTATTCAACATTTTTACTATATAGCGGTACTTCAATATTTTTTCTTCACCTTTGTTGTTGTATTTGATCCATTTCATTCAAAATAATTCATAACTCTATTTTATTTGTCTCCTCTATAATATTTGGTCGTGGTCGATTAAATTTGTGAGTTATACGTCCCAGTATTCACTCTATGGACAAGGAAACCACGAAAACCCAATAATCAGGATGAGAATTGTTGAAGTTGTTGATGTTTAGATATTGAGAACAGATAATTTTTCCGGGTACAACTCTTCAGGCAAGACTTCCTGTGGGAGGGGGGGGGGCAACTTGTAAGGGCTATTCACATTGTTCTACAGGCACAAAAGGAAGAGGCCAACAATCACAGGCAGGCTATCAAGTGTTGAAATACTTGTCGTGCAGACTTCGAGGTGCTGGACAACTGATCTGCTTCCCAGAAAATTGTTTGGGAAAAAACATGTATATACTCGTCACCAAAATAAACATATATGATATATAATAAATTCATATAAATATACAAATTTATGATAGATATGATCATTTGTTTCTATTTTGAAAAATTTACTTCATATAACTTACTTGTACTTTATATACTTCATACCTTATTTATTTACTTCCAGAGTTTTGTATAGCATTCATGATGGATGTCAATCCGATGATGGAAGTGATGAGCATTTCCGAATTCTATCGAGGACGTTCAGTTTTCATAACAGGAGCAACAGGTTCCATGGGCAAGGTTTTGCTTGAAAAGCTATTAAGATGCTGCCCGGAGATTCAGAACGTGTACCTGATTGTGCGAAGCAAAAGAGGACGTAAGCCAGAAGACCGACTCAAGGTTATCTTTCAAATCCCGGTGAGAGATAAGAACTAAACTGGTTCATTTCCTAATTAAGATTGAGGTCAACGTTCATCCATAGGTGTAATCGCAAGGAGCTTGTGAAATATGCTCCTAAAATTGTTGGTTGGAATGAAAATTCCCCCCAAATTTTTTTTATGTAAATTCCAAAAAAAAGAACAGAAATTTCTTCGAAAGTGACAGAACCGATTTCTTCCAAAACTATGCAGTTCTAAGTAGGTTGAGTATGTTCGTCCACAATAATAATCATATTTATCAATCAAATATTCCGACCTGTGGAGCGCGGACAAAAAACAAACAAACAGAGGAAGATCAATACATTCTAACCCCATGGGAGTCTTCGTTTCGCTCACCCTTAATTAACTATCAATTGTTGGCTATTATTGCAGCTGTTTGACCGTCTGAAGGAGGAACAGCCAGGCGCACTGGACAAGGTAGTGGCCATGGAAGGGGATATGATGGAGTTGAAGCTGGGTCTTTCAACAGAAGATCAACTCACATTACAAGAACATGTGTCCGTCGTCTTCCATGCGGCAGCTACTGTTAGGTGATTTGTTCATCGTTTATATTTGTTTGTTGTACATTCAAAACTTTTAATTTCGTTTAAATTACGACAGATTCTGAATATTTTTTGTTAAAAGGACTTCATAATCCTGAAACTAGATTTTTATTAATAATTACGATATTTTCTTGATTTTCCTAATTTTAGAGAATACTAGAAGTCACCATTTCGATTCCAGATAACACTCATTGTTTTCCAGAGATCATGAGTCGGGGACGTAGGCATCACCGATCCTGTATGAAACTTGAACAGAACCGAGTAATATCTACTTCAAGACTCGGAAAAATTGTCGGTTCCTGGAGGAAAAATTAATTGATAATGATTTCTGGAATTGAGATGACGATTTCTAGTTGTCTAGAAAATTAAGAGAGTTCGATTTCTAGTTTTTGATCATTGCCCAAGAGACTAAGTTCAAAGTGAAAGATATCAACATTCCTGTGTTTTTTCACTCTAAATACCAATGCGGGTAATGTCCGGATGTATATCACAGAATCGTTTTTTTCTTATAATGTGTTTTGGACTTTCGGGAACTGAAATACTTTTATCGCCGGTGAAAATTATGGTCACAGACAGCGTAGTCCTGGCTTTGAAGCTAATTGGTTTTGAATAATTAAAATGGGGTGGTAAGATCGCCCTTGTGGTGCCCCGTCCAAACGATCCTATCTTTCATGCATAACCTCAATTGGGGAACAATGATTTTATATCAAATTTTGATGCTATTTTTTTCTTAAATCTATGAAATTAGGGAAATATATCATTCGTTAAGATCTAGTTTCAGTGTTGTGATGTTCTTCAACTATCTTAATAATAATAATAATGAATGATAATAATAATGATAAATTATTAAAAATCATAAAAAGTAATATTATATGAGGGTATGAGTGAGCTGGTGATTGATGAAAGATGTTTACACAAACACATGCCGTACGCGGGACTCGAAACCATGGTCGACTGTTTTCAGTTTTAAACGCAGAGAACCAGAAAGGCGACTCAGTATTTCACAATTCTTCCCAAAAACTCTTATTGTTATTGAGTGCAGTTGAACAGGAATAAAAGATTCAACGAATATAATAATTTAGAGTTGGCATTAGGATCGTTGCTTGAATCCAATAGTTTGCATCATTCATGTATTTATAATTTTTCAGCTTATATTTCCTTAATTATTTTTTCGTAAGTTTACAGTGCTCTCATAAAAAGAATGTTTCCTTCTGTGTTATGCATTGTATGAATGTACACGTGAATGCAATGCAATTTCACGAATTGCGTGCAATAAATGCAATTGTAGGAATTCAACGCTTTATTAATTGTCTCAGTGTTCCTGTGAACCATTTGAAAATGATCATAACATTTGAGAGATACGTGAATAAAACTTCATTAGATTACATTTATTCATCAGATAATACAAGTATTGTTGGCAAAGATCTATAAACCGAATTGAATTACAAAATGATACGTGAAACACAAATGTACGTAGAAGAGAAATCCAATATTAATAAACAATAATTCTTGAAAAAGAAATCGCCAGCAATGTTCTGAAGTCTTTGGCATTCAAGGTGTCTATATTTCGAAAAAAATCCAATTCAATTCCAATACAATTGCTATGTTTGCTTTACGACCTTACCAACAGCAAGATTATTTGAGAGGTACCATTTCTTCCCTTTCAACCTTCATACCCATCTAGCTAGATGAATTCACATCATTTTTTCTCGATTCTCAATTAGTGACCACGTATATTTTTCATTCATGCCATCCAATTCACATCATATTCAACCCTTCCAATCCTACTTTACCATTAACTGCTCTAAAAATACTTCATATAATCTGTCATCCTTCCTCTTCATTTCTAAAATCTCCCATTCAAGCTATTTTCATCATTTCGAAAAAATCTTTCCTTTCAGTTTCATATTCCTATTTCCATGTACCACTCCTTCCCATCTACTGACTCTTTTCCTCCATTTGCAGGATTAGTGATCCTGAATGAATTTCAAACAGATATGACCCGGTATTACAAAATCCAGATAGCATTTTCTGAGAGTTGGTTAAAAACGAATAGCTTGGATGACCATGGTATTTAATAACCACATTTAACTGCCAGTTAGAGCTACTAACATATCGGTGATTCCTTATATTATTACAAGTTCTAAATATCATTCGCTGTGGAAGATATGAAATGATTTGGATCAGATAATGATAATTGAATGACATATGTTTCAGGTTCGACGACCCGATAAAGAGTGCTGTTACAATGAACGTGAGAGGAACTCGTGAAGTTCTGGATCTTGCAGCGAGCATGGAGAAACTCAAAGTATGTAGAAGATACACATTCTGGTGAAACAAATTGAAGTCACCATGGGTCGATTTCCAAAGTCGATTCTGATGACTACCCGTTGTTTCAATCATTGTTGTAATAACTGAAACTCCACAAAACATTTCTGGGTCTGGTTACAACAGCGGGACGATATTCATTTCACTAATCGTACACAAATCATAATTAAAATATTATTAGAATTAAAATTATTATTTTTGAACTTTTTTCATTTTTTTGTCTCCTTACTATTTTGAGAGATTTTTCAATATTCATCATGCCATAGATTAGAAATAGCCTTGTATTAAAAAATTGTTGAAAAACATTTCCACCATAATTATATATCTAACGTAATTCTTCAACATTACCTTCTGTATTGCTTATACGGAACCAATTGTATCGAAAATGTTTTGTGCAAGAATTGAAACAGTATAGTTCATTGAAGATATTTGACATTCCATAATTGAATAATAATTAACTGATTTTGAATTTTGATTTTGATTTTGAAAAAGTTGGAAAAAGTAGATTGTATACGGACAATAATCAAATGCCTAAGGATCACTGCAAGATCATCGGAGATTATTTTCATTTGAGATAAGAAATTAGAAAAATTTGAATTATTAAATACATATAAAATACATATCTATGAATCAACTCCCAAGAGCTTATGGGAAAGAGGAAGGGATAGGATGCAAATGATCCCCACCAATGAAATTGACTTTCACCCTATATGCCTTGACACCTTCACAATTCACTTACATTCGTCAGAATACAAGCCAAGACGTTTTAAGATGGTCGAATAACAATAAAAGGTCTAAAAAATTTCCTACTTCGGCGGTTGGGGCTGCCCAGAGGTCACATGTGTGAGAAACCATATAGATATATATTATATTTTGATTGACAATTATACCTCCTCCCCCCCCCCCTCCCACACACATCAGAATCGATGTTCCTACGCACCCCCTGTTAATTGTAGAGCATGATATCAAGAAATGGAAGGCAATGTTTGGACCAACTACAAGATTATTTAATATTGCCCAGGTATTTCTTCACGTGTCGACTACTTTCTGCAACACTGACCATTTCGAGATCGACGAAGTTGTTTATCCTATAGCCAGTAACTGGAAGAAAATGATCCAAGCCGTGGAGACGTTGGATAGTCATACGCTCAAAATGCTCACACCAAAGTGAGTATGGAATATGGTTGAGACTGTCGACAAATCCGGACGTAGCCCTCTCGGCTACAATGCCTGGATGGTTTCTATAGTATAGAGTACGGATAGTATAGAGTATACGAGCACTTCTTTCTTACTCCCCTTCTCCACACCAACTCCCTCCATCTTCTTCTGTCTTCCCACAATCCTGCTTCTTCCACTGTATTCTATATTTCTTTCCTTGCAGCAACATCCTCCTTGATTAGTTCACTCCATTTCACCCATTACAACCATTACAAACGTAAATTCCATCTTATTTTGTTTGAAAACCTTCAAACAACCGGGAGGATCCACTCCTAAATGGTCTTACTCATTCATTCTCAACAATGTTTGTATATCAAGATTTCGATTTTATTAAAAATTGATATTTTAATATTTTCAATTGTTGCTTGTCTATTTCAATTGAATTCATCAAAACATCAATTTTCTATTACAGGATCATTGGTATGCGTCCCAACACTTACACTTACACTAAAGCCTTAGCTGAGCAACTGGTTGACGAATACAGTAGTGCACTGCCTATGGTTATCTTCAGACCTTCCATTGGTAAGTTGCTCCATTAGTTAAAGGTAGATAACCAGCACTTTAATCATCATTTTATCTGTCATCTTCTATTCTTGCGGACACAATCCGAATGTCTCCCCACTCTTTGGAACTTCAATATTCATTGATAGTGCTCATATTGTGCACTTGTGTTGTGAGTCTTCATTTGGTCAGTATTTGTATGGTATTTTTGTATGACCTTTTTTGTGGATGGAGATGATGATGGACTGTTTATGGAGGATACGGAAATGGCTGAAAACCGGATTGGCAGCAGCTTTCCGAATCCGGAAATAAATATTCACATTCACAATCAACTATAGGCCTAAATTCACAAGTTTTATTCCACTCAAACATAAGATAAACACCAATTTTCAAGTAAAATACTATGTCACCATGAATTTCTAAATTGATTTTGTTCGAAAAGTAGTAAAATTAACTATATCGAATGAATGTTTAATAATTAATGAGAATAATGATCAGAATAATTATTGAAACGGTTTGTCACCCATACCAACCTTTGCCTAACGTGGGACTCAAACACCTATACCCTACCTGACTTCATTTTCTAAAGCAGTATCTTGGTTGACTAAGTCATGGAAGCGACTTTCAGTTAATTATATGATGACATGTGTTTCATACTCGTTTATCATGTGTTTTTCGTAATTATTCGTAATTTAGTGAATATATTTATATTTATTGAATATATTTATCGTCACATGAAAAGAATAACAATAAAATACATAAACTCTCAAAAGATCTACAAAGCCTTTAAAGGCTTGTCTGTAGAATGATAAGATAACACTAGGTAAACGCTATATACGCGTTGTTAGACGAGCGGAAATTAATAGTATGTCGACTTCTTTGCCAAACGTCTGCCTAAATTCGTCAATTGGGTGACATTTAAGTTATTAATGGGTAAAAACGGCTCCGAGTGGTACCAATTTAGCACATTTCATGTTTTTTTTCAAAATGGCCCACCTGATCAAGCTGAGAATTTCCAGAAATGTGTATCAAGATGTAATTCAACTTTACACAAAATTTCATTTTTTTTGAAAATAAAAATATTTTCATTTTTTTTCCGACGTATTATTCCAATTGGTATTTTCGAAATTTCTAGAATTCATGAAAATAAAATTTACCACCTGATAATGCCACAGAACTATACAGATCTAAGTTAGATGAGGAACCATAATTTTTTTTTTCAAGTTGATAGCTGTAGTCGTTTGACCTGTGGAGAACCGACAAAAAAACATATAAAAAAAAAAACGAACACCAATTTTTTTCAGTAGACCTATGTCAAATTGAATCCTCGCTAAAGCTCGTCTAATAACGAATTGGAAAAACAAAAACGACTAGTGGTGAACAATAAATAATGACAATATATCAATTTTGTCAACTGACAATTATTAAATGCAAAAGACGAAAAAAAAGAAAATTATAATAACTTACTGAAATACTGCTTACGAAGAACAGAAATATGAAAAACAAAATTTAAAACAGAAATTATAATACAGGGGAGACAAATTTAATAAATAAAAGGGGAGAAATTCAAAACATATCGACTCAAATTATTCAGCATATTTAGTTAGTTGTTTATTTTAATTATTTAGTTATTTAGTAACAACAATAGCGGCAAATGTAGCTCATGGTTAACGCGCTTGCTCCATGTGACCATGAGGTTGGGGGTAGATCGGTCCTCGGCTGAATCTCCGCCACCATCCATCTTTCCAGAGGTTTTTCGTTGCTTTTCTCTGTAGCCTGGAAATGCCTCGATAGCTCCTACACAATATAGTTCACGACTGCTTCCTCATCTCCATCCTTTTCATTACCTAAGAAACCGTTATCTGACCGTCCCATTATCAAATCAATACCATTTTCAATTGCATATCATTTTACTCCACACACACATACCAAATGGTAGGACATATTTCAATGTGACATTGCTTTTCACAATAAAATATCACACATACAATTAGTAAAAACAATAAGATTACCATCAGAAAGATTACTATCAGGTTGATTTAATATAAAAATATATACATGAATGTGAACTGCAAATTAATATGGTTTCCTTTTGCATGTGGTAAATATATATATATATATATATATATTTTTAATAACATCGAAACTTGATACAAAATCTTTGTTCCCCAATTAAGGCTAAGGATGAAAGGTAGGATCGTTTGGACGGGGCACCACAAGGGCGATCTTACCACCCCATTTTGAATGTTTATAACCAATGAACTCCAACACTAGGACTGTACTGTTGGTAACCATACTGTTGGTAAATATATAGTGAATACAATTTTTATATTCAAAAAGTTATTATAAAATCTACTGTAATTCAACTAATATTTGATGTTTATTGATAAAATGTATTCATGTAGCAGTGTTTGTCTAATTAACCATTCATCGGACGCCCAAATGACCTAGATATCGTTAGAGTGCGTCGTTAAACCCAACATGAATGAATAAAGTAACGATTATATCAACAGTCGTATCATGCCTGCAAGAACCATTGCCCGGTTGGGTGGACAGTTTCAACGGCCCTATCGGCTTGATGTCGGCCCTAGGCAAGGGCATTATGAGCACTCTGCACGCCGACCCCGACAAGGCCGGGGATTACGTGCCCGTAGACCTTGCCATCAGAGGGATGGTTGTTGCTTCGTGGCACAGAGGGTGTACAGAGTGAGTTTTCTCGTATTTATTATTCCATTCGAAAGAAAAATATGTTTCTTTCTACTATTTACAACAATGTGTACATCTAGGTTGTGATATCAAGATTATTACTACTAGGAAAACGCGGGATTTGCGTTGTGAGATGAGCTAAGAAGTATAGAAATCTAGAATGAAAAATATTTCGTCAGATCAATCCATATCTACAGACCTTGGATCAGTGCGAACGTTCAAAAACCTTACCTGCAACTTGTTGATATTTATAGAGCTGCAACCTGTCGCATATTTACACTTTGAAAAACCAATTGATCCCAACCTTCAATCAAATGGATAATTTTATTGCGTTTACTTTGTTATTGCCCATCCCAATGTTGTGAAAGACACTGAAAATATCCGTGATTATGTTTTCCATATTCAGTAGAAATTTGGAAGTTTTTGAAAATTTTCCACATCTCAAGTATTTTCCATCCGTGCTATTCTTATGAGGATATCTCAAACTTTCCGAATTCTTTTCGGAAAAACCTTCCCAACGATTTTTCTGAAAAACAATTCCAATCTATTCTGGTATGACAAAAATATGTAGAAAAAAGTTTCAAGTCGATAGGTATTTTTTCCTGACCTGTATGCCACGCAAAAAATTACAAAAAAACAAACATAAAAATGAAGGCCATTTTTTTTTCGGTGTGTGAAATGGAATCTTCGCTACGCTCATCTAGTCAATAGCGAACATATCATACTAATTGAAGACGTGGGCGAGGGGGATGGAGGTGTGCACGGCAAGTTTATTCTGATCTTGATAGTATATATTGTGTCTATGTATTTTAATCACGCTTTTCAGGCAGAGTGATACTGTTGCCGATGTCTACAATTGTGCCACTGGTCCAACCCTGACCATGACGATGGGTGAATTGTTTTCACGAGGAGTGGCAATGTCTCGCGTCCATCCTCTCAACGATATTATTTGGTACCCGAGTGCCAGTTCGACAAAATATGCCTTCGTCTACTATTTCAAAGCTATATTCCTTCACTTGATACCAGCCCTTGTACTTGATGGGGTACTTCTACTCATGGGGAAAAAGCGAATGTAAGACCATTGTGTTATGATAACTAGGAAAACGCCATATATGCGTTGTTAGACGAGCGGATAGTAATAGTATGTCGACTTTTATGGCCAAACTTTTGCCTGCATTCGCCAATTGGGTGACACTTGAGTTATGAATGGCTAAAAACTGCTCCGAGTTGTACCAATTTAGCACATTTCATGTTTTTTCTTCAAAATGGCTCACCCGATCAAACTGAGAATTTCCAGAAATGTGTACCAGAATGTAATTCAACTTCACGCAAGTTTTTATTTCTTTGGAGAATAAAAATATTTTCTTTTGCTCCGCTGTGTTATTCTAATGGGTATTTTTGAAATTTCTAAAATTCATAAAAATAGAATTTATCAACCGATAATGCCACAAAACTATGCAGATCTAAGTTAGATGAGGAACCATAATGAAAAAAAAGTTTGAAGTTGATAGCTGTAGCCGTTTGACCTGTGGATAACCGACAAAAAAACATGAAAAAAAAAGAAAAAAAAACATTAGAACGAACACCAATTTTTTTCAGTATGTCAAATTTAATCCTCGCTAAAGCTCGTCTAATGATATGTTGAAATGATAATATTGACATTTGTTAAACGGCAAGGCAAAAATTTTACAGAGACTATATTGTAAGCTAGAAGAAAACTGTAGCAACACAGAACATTCTTTTCAATATGCTCTCCATGCATTAGTTGGTATCTCAAAAGTCAAAACGTGAATAAATATTATATAAACAGGCCTACGATTTTCCAAGATATATTTACTGATTATGTTATTTTTGAGGGGCTTACACCCCTTAAAAATGTTCCACCCCTTGAGATATTGCCCGCCTAGGCCCGGGTCTCGTGGGGCCTCAATACGGCCCTAACAAATATGAATAAAAAATTGAAATTATTCAATCGTCATAGAGATTCTTCATTTCAGTCTCCTCATGCTTCAGCGTCGTCTGTACATTGCGAACAAAACACTGAAGTACTTCTGGATGAACCAATGGACCTTTAAGAATGAACGTTTTGAAAAACTTGACAAGTTTATTTTGCCAGATGATCGTAAAGACTGGAGTTACATTGTAGATGTATTGGATATAGGCGAGTTCTTCAACGTATTCTTTGCTGGAGGAAGACAATATCTTCTGAAAGAGGACGCTAGTACAATACCCAAAGCAAAAAGACATTTGGAAAAGTAAGTCTGTTTTATTTAGGCCAAGTTAAAATTTACTTCAATACCACATAATGTTTGCGTTTTATATAAAGAGAAAGATAACAGAGCTATTAGATTAGAACAGGTGTGGAAAACACTTCAAAGAATAAAATGGGTAACTGTTCATTTCATTATTAATTTTAGTGGGATTTTGGACAAACTCTAGGGTTCTAGGGTTCTAGGTTATCTCTGGCTCTAGGATTAGGGTTTGATCGAATGATCTTCGCAGTTGGAAATCAAATATGAACAAAATTGAACAATTAATTGAACAAAAGTATATATTAAACACTTTTGAAACACATTATTGGAACATAATCATGAATAAAATAATTGATATCAGATGGCCACTATAAAATAATATCAATATAATCATTGAGATGAATACAATAGTGATTTTAAAAAATTTTAATTTAAAAAAACCGTAACGAATAAATTATTGAAGAAAACTTCCACCAAACTATGTTCTTCACTCACATTCCTGCTATTGTAAACTTGAACTTTTTATGTATTTTGTCAGGGAATCACTAGGAATTTCAACCTCAAACGTACACTTTGGGTTATAGTTTCCTTTCACTAACTCACTGAATTATAGTTTTTTCAACCTGTATAACTATATAGACCTAATGTTTTAAGCTTTACTATACTTAAGTTATAATATCTCAATGTATCAAGCTAAATGGATAGCTAACAAAATACGCACACATTAGGTTATAGTTTCCTTTCACTAACTCACTTAAGGCCCGATTTTACCAATCTTAGTTGGGGTGCTAATCCACAAACTAATAATTAAAGGTACGAAAATAACATATGTAACCAATGCTGATAACAAGTTAATCCACTAACTATTGCTTTATCAAGTTTCGTAAAACCGGGTCTTTTAAATTGTAGTTTTTTCAACCTCTATGATAACTATATAGGCCTATTGTTATAAGTTTTACTATGCTCAAGTTATAATATCTCAAATATATCAAGCTGAATGAATAGCTAACGTATGTTAACAAGCAAAATAGCTTGATATTCAGTCATTTGTTAAGATAACGACAATGATCCATATTTATTCATTATTGACTTGTTTTAAAGTTCATTACTATCAATAATTCTCGCTAATCTTGGTGACCTTGTGATCATGTGATACCACATACAAGCTTCCTTAATCTGTGGTAATCCTGAAATACTGAAGAATACTGAAGAATTTAACACTTTCCTTTTGAGAGTGCAATATACGATTAGGAAAACTCATGCATTTGATCCAATGATCAATTACACTCTCTTTTGATGTATACATAAATTAAAACAGCTTTAGCTCAAAATAATGAAGCTAATTGAATGTTGATGTGGAATATTTTTGTTTGCAGAATGTATTGGATAGACCGAGTGACAAAAGCAATTGCAGGTTTGCTGACAATATGGTGGTTGTCAACTACTTCCCTTTTCGGAATCAGTCATATTATGCCTTTTGAAATATGAAGACAAAATGAGGTGTACATGGTAATTGACACTAATCACAATCAAAATCTCTATTGGTTGAGATATTCGCTTAGTTACTGTTCGAGTTAAGCTATTACCTACTTCATTTTCCCAACACACAAATTTGAATATCGCTTCTGTAGCTACCACTGAATGTTACTTCTATTCTATCTGAAGTATAGTACTCGAATTCAAAAAAGAAAAGTCGTTACCAACATGAACACAAATGTCACCATGTATAACTGTGGAATTAGTGACTTATCAGGATGATTTTTACAATCAGAAATATAACCATATCTTCTAAGTGTTGAATGTTGAACGCTGCGGACTTACTCACAATTATTACAGAAGCTTTCAATTATTTAGTTGATTGATATAGACGACCTTATTTTGTGGAGAAATATATAGTGGTCATGTCTTTGACGAGTAGGAAAATACTTTCAATGATGAAAAGTAACTAGATTTACAGCATCATCATTCAAATAAGTGTCATAATTGAATACATACAAAGGGTTGAATTTATATCTGTGTTTGTTCATATTTCTTAAAACATGAAATAAAATTATTATCATTATTATAAATATATATTTTCAATGTGGTGACAAAATATACACTGGATCAAGTCTCGTGACAGCTCGACTAGAGCCAAGTACCCCGCAAAGTACAGTCTACATGAAGTACGTAAGGAGATTCATAGAGCATACTGTATCTACAAAGCCAAGAAAAAAAAATACATCACTATTGTTTAATTGTCGTATAATAAGCCGACACACACAAGGCATATCGTATTATAGCGAAATCGAACTGGATGTTTGGAAGTTATAATACTGTGAAAAGCGTTCATTATCCGTTCTCTTCGGAAGCTACTCCTTCCGTCGTACTCTAAGAAATCGGCCTCTCCAATGCATAACACTTTTGAAGATGTGTTATGAGTATATTAATTCAATTCACTCTTCGGGCACCACTGACCTCACAAATCTACCCAAAGTACGGCTTGAAGCATAAATAAAAGTCTGTTTCTGTCGTTTGATACCTGTTAAATCCTATGCAATACAACATGATCAACTGGTTTGACCAGGTAGTGAAGAGACTTTTACTTCTGCTTCAAGCTACAGTTTATGATAACAAAATTTATAGTTTGCACAAAATAGCATGAAGACAATAAAATTGTTCTACAATATGGTACGCATCAGTGTTCGATTTGAAAAGACTGGTTCGGACCTAATACAACAAAAACATTATTATAGATCAAGATTCTGTATTTAATTTGTACTGAATAGTAAGTAATAAAAGTGAATACGCTGAGAAGAAAGTAGGGCCTATTAATTTGTTTCTTGCGTAGGTCCTTGGCCTTCAATTATTGTCTTAACCTTGTTCCCTCACATGTTGTAATAAGTGGGTTTGAGTAATGAGGGCATCAGATAATTTCATATTGTTCCAGATCATTATGGTAATCAATTAGCAACGCATCCGTTTTTTACTGATAGCTTTTGAATGGCATGTAATATGATGTCGAAATTCTGATTTCGAAAGCACGGTTCATTCACTACATTTTGAAAGTTACAAATAATTGCACAAGAACTATTAAACATATTCCAAGTGAAATATATTTCAATACCATATTTGATAAATAAATGGGAATATTCTATTAAACTTCTCAAATTCAGTCCCTTGAACTACATATCATGCAGTTATTTTTATATCAAAACTTTCAATCCTTCAAGACAGTGAATATTTTAAGCTATGTAATAAATGTATTGTGAATCACTTAATCATCATCTAGGAAGATGAAATTGAAATAAAATCACTATTTTTCGAAGATCCGTAGTGAGTGCACGATGACAGGTATCAAGTTCGGACTCGTGTACATTTATCCATCGTCCCTGTAACCTGGAAAGCGGTCGAAACGTCAAATTTCATAACTTCTGTGTTCTTCTTTATCAAGAAGAAACAATAACATTTCGAGGATCACTTATTCAATGATTTTTTCCATTATATTATGCATTATTGCAATTTCTCTCTGATTTCATTTCGGTACATCTCTCTGTGATATAGCTTTTGTGATATATATATATATATATATATATATATATATATATATATATATATATATATTTATATATATATATATATATATATATATATATATATATATATTATATATATATATATATATATATATATATATATATATATACATATATATATATATATATATATATATATATATATATATATATATATATATATGTATATATATATATATATATATATATATATATATATATATATATATATATATATATATATATACATATATATATATATATATATACATGTATTATTATATTCTTACAGTTCAGTAGCGAATACAATTTATTACAAGCTTTTCTATTATTATTATGATGATCAGACAGTATTGCAAAAGTTGAAAGAACATTGATTCATTTATCTCTTTTCCAACTGTACTTTGTAATTATTATGACCCAAATTGATTGTCACACATAATTCTAATTTATATAAATCTTCCAGCACTAAATGAGTGTTCACTTTGAAACGTCGTAAGATCGTGCTTAAAATGCTCTTCATCTGTACGAAAGCATATTTCTGACCAATGCAGTTTCTCAGACCAGCTCCGAAGGGTAGGTACGAGTAGGGGTGGCGTGCGTGCTCGGACATATTCTCAGGCAGCCATCGGTCGGGCCAATACCTGAAAGCAAAGTAACAAGTTATAAATGTTTGTTCCACAATGCTCTTCATAAAGAGGATATAATCTCTGTCATTAGATTATGGAAATCATTAATTAAATACTGAACGAGATGTGTTTCAGAATGACATATATATATATATGACTACTCATTTCATTATTTCTGACTTCAGCTCTTAGACTTGAGAACAGGCTATAACGATTCCATGAACTAATTAGTCATCACTTAATAGGATGAACCATAGTGAAATTAAACAAATTCATTTGGGAAAATTAAATTTGTAAAAATTTACATCGGATATTCAAGGTTTTATATTCTTCTTGAGTTTAGAATATGATATTTCACGACACCTTTTGGTCATTCTTTTGGCACCTTTTGACGGCACTGGGTGGGATCTATCCGAGTATTTTTGTCTGCAGTATAACATTCAACCCTGCCAACAATCAGGTACACTTGATAACATTCTCTTGAATGTTGGGTGCGAACAAAAAACCTAATTAGTAAGTAGATCAAATAAGAAGAAACAATGATGAAGAATTGTTTGTGATATCGTACACTTGCCTGTTTGGATCTGGATAGTACTTTGGTAGACGATGAACAGCGAAATTGTATATCATAACCGAACACCCACGTGGTATGATTTCTCCTTTTGGTAATGTCACATCCTCAGTAATCTCTCTCACAAGGACAGAAGCAACTGGGAATAATCGAAGAGATTCCTGAAGTCCTCGATGAAGAATATGCATGTTGTTAATATCATCAATGGTAGCTGAGCGTTGATCGTCACCGAATATGCCATCCAATTCATTCACAATTTGATCTTGTATTTCTGGATGGATTGCAATTAGAAGTAAGAAGAATGACATTGTCGTAGCAGTGGTTTCAAGGCCAGCAGATGTCATTGTTGTCACTTCGTCTTGCATTTCTTGTGGAGACAAGATCGATCCTTGCGTTTCGGAGGCCTCGATCATCATGTCTAGGAAAGAAGTGATTGTTTTTCCACTGGAAGTGACGAAACCAGGACATCGGTTACCGCGACGGTAGTCCTCGAGTTTCCTCTCGATAACGCCTTTCGTGAAATCACTTATTGCCTGAATAAAATATGTGCATCGATAGAGAAGTTAAAGTAATCAATATATGAGTGCAATCAATTCTAAAAAGAATGTGGCATCACCCTCACAGATTCATTGCTTTTAGGAGTCACCACAAAATTGTTTTTTTTATATTATATCAAAATGTCCCCAGCATTGTTTTCTGCAAGGTGTCACTTTACACTCAAATGTTTAAACATGACTATGTGTTCCAAAAATAACGAATCACTCTTTTTCCACCTGTGTTGCCAATGCCACTCATTCTTTGACCACCAACTATTTCTTATGGGATACAGTAGGCCTAAGTGTGGTAGAAACTCGAAAAGTTTTATAGATAGTATAATTTATTTTCATATACGTTTTATATTATTATAGAATAATATATACGTTCATATATATAGGGCCTATAGATATATAATATAATAATAATAATAATAATAATTAAATAATTAAAATAATAATAATAATATAATATACATTTTATATTTCATATATTTTTACTTTTGAATAATTAAAATGGGGTGGTAAGATCGCCATTGTGGTGCCCCGTCCAAACGATCCTACTTTTCATCCATAGCCTTAATTGGGGAACAATGATTTTGTATCAAGTTTCGATGTTATTAAAAAAAAATAATAATAATAATAATAAAATTCAATCCCACAGTGTTATTGCTGCCATATCATCCAGGACACCCAAATTATTGTGCTTTCGAAATTTGGCGAAAAGATTATCAAAGTTCATGGTTCATATATTATATAGGCCTTCACTCCAATAATTTTCAACATTTTGATTATTATAGGTTTGTTTGAAAAATATGAATAATTTTTATATGCTAATGAATCTGATAATTTATTACCTGCACGGCATGAAAAATTTCAAGAAATATTATACTCTCACGTCCAATTAAATAATGTATTTGTTAGAATAACGTCAATGTTTCATCAAGATGGGGTCAAGTTATTCACCTGCATGGTCAGTTTTGCGCTCCTCCCGTCACTGGTCAGTGGATAGAGCCACTTGATAAGTAGCCATGGTTTCTTCATACGATTCAGTATCAGTTTCGCTGTGGACGCCAATGCATCGCGATATTCACTTTTTCCCGATCTCTGAGTTTCCACTGGAGAACCTGAAGAAAGAAATTTTCTTGTGAATATCTGGGAAAAATAGGAAGATGACATTGTCTCAGTCACTGGAGATTGTTGAACAAAATATTGTTGAACAACAGTCTTAATTGGGCACAAACCCTAAAATCTCAAAGCCTTAAAATCTCTATAACTGGGATAATTCATTAAGGTTACTCATCCACATGTTTATTCCAAATGGTGTACAAACTGAATGTGTACAGACTAAATGATGTGGGCCTATATTGCTATTCGTTTTGAGTCTTGCAACAGAAAAATAGCGTGAACAGAAAAAAAATTGCTTCGAGTACGGTGAAATTCAGTTTTCGCTTCACTCATCCAATGAACAAGATATCTTTAGTGAATATATACATATGAGTATATATATATATGAATACAAAATGTCAAACTACATTTCAAAACTATTCAAAAAAAAAAAAGTTTGTAATAAATTGTAATACATACCAATTGCAGTTTCACAAATAGCATCCAAAGTACACATACTGAGATAGTCATAAATATCAAATGTTCGTCCGTCTGCCATTTTATCCAACTTTTCGACCAAAATCTCCGCTTTCTGTCCAAAAACATTCACATAACTCTCTAGTTTCTTGAAATGAAACATGGGCGTAATAAGTTTCCGATGTATTTTCCATTCTTCGTCTTCACTAGAGAGAAGTCCTTTTCCAAAAAACGGTGTAATTGCTTGATTTGTTTTACTACTCCTGTTTTTTATTCTTGTGTTCCCTAAAACTCTTTTGATATCTTCTGGATCTGACATCATAACCATTAAATAATTACCCAACCACATTCGAGAAAATGAACCATATTTCTCGTAATGTGCAGTTATAATCTTATAAGTATCAGTGACCGAGCAACCCCATAATAACAATCCGTTGCCTATTATGGGTAAAGGTTTTGGTCCCGGTATTTTTTTTGCTAGCGCCCATAATCGCCGTCGCGACGCCCAATAGAAAATAAACCAAGCACCAATAATGACAATTAATGAAAACACAAATACCACAAACTGTACCACATACTCCATGGTTCATGTGAAACTAGGACTGGAGATGTAGATACCTGAATATTTTACTTTACATCTCAGGGCCATTTCTATTTCTTTGATCAATAATTACTTGAATAGATTTTTTGTTTCATCGCTTTCATCACTGTTTTTTTTTTTTTTTTTTGATGTGTATAGTAAGATTATAGACTATAGTGTGAGATTATTCTAGAGACGAATTCATAATTATCATAACGTTACAAAAGTGTAAGTTATGTTCTATTGGCAGATATGATGAAGTGGAAATAAAATTGAATAAAAATGTTGAAATTATCTTTATTTGTATTTAACTTACTAATTACAGATTGTTTTTAGAACAGGTGGTAATGATAACTATCATGAAATCAAAGGAAATTATACTTATATGTTCAATTTATATTTGCTATAGTAAGCTTATGAATGGTAAATTTTTCTATACTCAACACAAATTTGACTGAATATATATTTATTGATCATCATTCAGATATCTGTCATAATATATTGAATGATCATTCATTATAAATTTTCATGATATTAATAATTAAGATTAATTGATAACGCACAATAATATAATCGTTGACAATTTATCAATAAAACGTTTTCTAATAATCTTCCAAATGATGAAAAACATTGATGTACCGATACATTTAGTATTTGACCTGGTTTACACATATTCATATGTTTTCCTATATCAAAAAAACATGGAAATAAAAATAAAATAAAATAAAATGAATAATCAAATGCATGAATTGTATGAAGTGTAGAATTCTACAAATGATTACGTTCCAAACTACAGTATTTAATAACACAGATTTTCACAATTATTATTCAAATATAGATCGAATATTTCATTTAATTTTTTTTTTTTTTCATTTATTATTGTCACTATTGATCATTGCATGATATTTGACACGTCAATACACACAACACATACACACATATTCATACGAATTGCTTTGATTTCTTCCGATCAATAACATAATTTTCCTAAATATTGTGTCAACATCTATGTTCATATATAGGGATAAATGTGCATCCTCTTTTTCTAGAAATAGCTATGATAATTTTCATAAACACCATTTACAACATAGACCCTACAATTTGTATGCTGTATATGGTGGTCATAAAAATGTAAATACAATATTAGAGAGCACCAATGCGGTCCCATTGTTAACATTCAACTATAGCCCATATCATTATGAAACATGCACAACTTTTTACAACATTCCTATTGAAAATATCGCTGTAGGATATGTTTAATTGATTCAATTATCGACATGATTCACCACGGAACATGAGATGCATGATTATACAATGGGCGTTAGTGTGTAAATTAGTATATGCCGCCAGGGTACAACATATTTAACATTTCGTTAACAGTACACTATAATTACGATACAGCTTGTTAATCAAATTTCAAATAATGTTGACAAATCTTACAAAATACTGTTTGTATATTTTCTATTTTTAATGATTCTATTAATATCGATTCTATTATTAATTTTAATTATGTTATAACGTTGTAACATTAGATTACAATTGACATTCTATCCAAAGTTGAATTAATTATTGAAATATCCCTGAACATAAATTAATTGGTCTTTAAGCGTGGCAAAGATATAATAATGCACAGTTAATTTTTTTTTCATACGTTTGGAAAGCATGATTAATTAGGGTTTATTTATTGGTGAAGTAAATCACTCTGACCGAAAAAAACATGTACTCATTTCTCAGTTTCTCAATAACTTTATCATTTGTATAGTTGGACAGTTTGTTCACTACTGATCATAGAGAAGTAAACAGTTTACTTCTCTATGTACTGATTAAAGCCATTGTACATAGACTGATTCTCAATTGAGAGCAGGTATATTCTACAAATGTTTTATGCATTTTTACTATTCTTATTCACTTCAGACCTCTCTTACTGAATCGCACCGCACTGAACCATCATTCAGGAGACCTGGGTTCGATTCCTGCCATTATCAATCAACATGACAGAATGTTTAGAGGTTTTTCTTTGTCGTTAGGTGAACTATGAAATGATTTTAGCAGTCACAATCACTCCTTTTTCACTGTTGAAATGAATGTTAGGGCTTTAAGGTGCGTCGAAAACGATTTTACACTGATTATAAAATAATAATGAGATAATATTTCAGTTTTCCATTCTTTCATTTGAATATCCATTCTGAAGAAATTGTAGTTATCATCTTCGCACCCTAATCAGTATTCTCAGTTATTATTGGAGGTCATTTTTGTTACAATATATCTTATATTGTCAATATAGTGAGTTTATATTTACTTGTACGGAACACAGATCTTTTCAATACATCCAAGATGAAATGAGTAACAGCTTGCGATAAAATTCTCACTGTGAAACTTATTTGTATTTGTATTTGTATTTATTGCCGTTTCTTTTAGAGCACAATTCTAGAATTGTATAAACATCGTCAGGTATAATTAAAAGTAGATTGAAATCACTTGAGTGAAATAATTAAATTTGAAAAGGTGAGAGAAAAACAAGTCCATTTAATAATTGTTTTGTTGTTTTTTCCATCCTGACTTGGTTTTTCGTGGTTTCCCACAGTCCTTGAAGCGAATGCTTGGATGAAGTACTAATTGGCCACGACCATTAATTAGTAGAGCGATAGGCCTTATCATAACATTATAGGCCTATCACTAATTTAATTTGTCCATTTTGTATAATGATAAACTTTACATCTGCTGTCAATGGAAAGAAGTGATCATTGTCCACGAGACTTAGTTCAAAGTGGAAGATATCAACATCGTGTATTTATACTGAAATACTTTCATCTACGGCAAAAAATTATAAACATATTTAATAATGTGGAAATACTTTTACTCGCCTCGTCGTATCAATATTGAGATTATTTAATGTTCGTTGTTATTTTATTATTAATTGTCTCCTCTGGCTCGAAGACTTCCAAACACTTCATTTCTCGGAATGTGATTATCCAATTCAACTAAAAATACCGCCATATTATTCATGGCCTGAATGTTTACTCTTACTTTTTATTGATAAGACAATAATGATCACTATTTTTTTCTAGATGGTAGTAACACAAATAATATCCACCTGAGTATGGAAGGGTAATTCTGGGTGAAGTGAAATCAATAGTAAAATAATAACCGATAACATGAAGCAGAATTTCAGAAAGCATTAGAATTAGCATTTAAAAAGCAGAATAGTCAGAAGGTCAAGATAAAGAGTTTGAGAATTTTTTTGGATAAATTGAGTGAATAAATATTTGTGAATTTTGGAAAAAGGAATGTGAAGCTATTTGAATTCAGAATATGGCGAAGAGAGAGGAGATTCAAGTAAAACATGATACAATCTCGTGTTCTTTCATATTATTCAATTTGAATATTTAGTTTCTTCAGGTCTACCACTTTGTAAGTCATCCTGTAGTATTTATGTAGGAAATGTGAGAAGAGTAAAATTAACGGGACATGAGTTCCCCTCCCCTTTACACTTCCTACAACTAGAAACTCGAGTTGAATTCAAGTAGATTTCGGTTGAGATCGTGACGCAATTGTGAACGTGTACACAATGAATGACATGGACTGAATGACAGGCCTACATGTCACATGGGGCTAAATACACATTCTTCAAAATGAAACAAGTACAATATAACTAAGTCATCCTTCTCGCTTCAAAAAAACATTGAATATCTTCTTTTTGATGCACAATGGATGTAATAGGCATAGTCTGATGTTATAAGTATAGTGAACAAAAAAAACTCAAGATATTTGTTGACAGACTTACTGAAATAATAACGCTGTTCCATCTCAGAGATGGATCCAAAACGTAGCTCATATTGATTCGACTCCCGGGATGTCAAAATAAACGATAGATGGGCAACTTCATTCAAATCAACATAGATCAGTACAAAAAAGCTAATCCTCACCGATTTTAAAATAACTTGACATAACCATTGGAGTTGATGTTTACACAATTCGTGAATATTTCAGATACCTCGTTCACTGTTTTGATAAACTTTGAAAAATTGAAGATGAGAAACATGTAAATTAAAATTTTAGTGTGCGAATGAAAAATAATGATAAGAAAAGAAAAATGTTCTGTATTCCGGTGGCTCTGAAAATATTTTTCTAGTCAACATATAAATATTCAAATTTTTCATCTGATCTATAAATTATTGAGCTTGTGTGAGGAGTCATGATGGGTGTGTATATTTTGTTCTACATATTTTAAATTTGTCGTAATATATCAGATGGTCAGATTGGAGTACCACATATATTTATTCTAATCATTTCGTTATTATTTTATATGTAATATTTTCATTGCTAGTTCAAATTGTTCCAATTGATAAAACTATTGGTGAGTCATATTCTTATGATTAAATCAACGTATAATTAATAATAATAAATATCTTTCGCCCGGTCCCAACAAGTCAGATCGGGATAAATTAAATAATAATTTCATATTCATATTAATAATTCATATTCTTCAATATTCTAATGTTCTCTATTTATATATATACGCAGTTATAGAGTTTCCATTCTGTGTTGTTGATATCTGTTTAATCCACAGATAGGCTGTCTTTTGAGATTTATGCGAAAATTTGGACCTAATTTTATCTATATATGAGTGTAAAATAAACATCTATTCAAACTGAAAAATTATGCAATGTGTTTAGCAGCGATCTAAAAACTTGATTCGACCTATTACAACAGAAACGTCAGTATATATCAAATTTCTGTATACTAATTGTATACTATGATGTAAAAGTGCGTGCGCTGAGGAGAAAGTACGGTCGGTTAGTATCATGCGTACGTCCTTGACCTTCACTACTTGTCTTGGTCTTGTTTCCATGCGTGAGGTAATGACTCATTTCATCAACTAGAACGTTACATAATTTTATATCGTTCCAGATAGATGTCAAAAATTTATATTTCGGAAACACAGTCAAATGAATGAATTTTAAACTTCAACAATGAAGAAAATTTGTTCATATCCAATAGAGAATGAAATTTGAAATATTTCCTGAAATTTCACCAAATATAGTCCCACAAGCTACGTTAATTGTTCATATGTCTGAGCTGTAAATCCTCTAAAACCGTAATTATTTTCAAACATTGAAAAATGAAAATTATAGATAGCTTGATCATAACGGATTGGAAGATGAAATGCGATTACTATTCTTAAAAATCCTTAAGAAGTGTAAGATATACAAACTCTCAAACTCGACTTTTTTATGCTGAAGAAGAAACAAATAATTCACAAAATTATGGAATGCTGAAGACAGAAGATATGACCATGGGGGCGGATAACAAAAGGGCAATCTTATCATAACATAAATTTTGAATCCTAATATAAGGCATTCAACTAACTGTAGGAATGATATATTATATAGGAACATATTATTATTATTATTCCTTATATTATACCCTTAATAACACAATAAGATAATATTATACTGGGTATAATAATGATATCATGTATAGACCTTTGACTTCATCCCTAATATATTAAACAACTCAACTAAAACTAATTTTTTTAATCCTCCAATCAGAAAGTATTGTAGCATCCATCGCCATAACACATGGAATGAAGATCAACTGTACATTTATCCCAACACAACAAGATCATCATGGAAAACGGAACAGCTTTGAAATACAAATTATTATATTCTTAGAGTATATTAGCGAATACAATTTATGAAACCTATTATTAGGGTCATTCTTTATTTCAAAGATCAGAGTATTGTACGAAATATTTATATTTTAATTACTTGATCTCTTTTCCAACTGTATTTGGTGATTATTATGACCCAAGTTGATTGTCACACATAATTCTATCTTATGTAAATCCTCCATATCCAAATGAGTTTTGACTTTGAAACGTCGTAGAATCGTGCTTAAAATGCTCTTCATCTGTACGAAAGCATATTTCTGACCAATGCAGTTTCTCAGACCAGCTCCGAAGGGTAGGTACGAGTAGGGGTGGCGTGCGTGCTCGGACATATTCTCAGGCAGCCATCGGTCGGGCCAATACCTGAAAAAATAGAAGAATTATTTTTCAAAATATTGAATCACAATCGATAAATACACCAATGACACCAAATGGTGTGATTCTTCAATATTATTACATTTGGATTTGATTTTCAGAATACTGAGAACTGATTATGAGGATGAATTTCCTGGTCATTAGGAAATTTGTAATCTGTAGCAAAAAAAGTGAATATTATTATTATTGATTATTCATTCATGATTCAATAATTCTTTGGAACCAAAAATACAACATTTCATGAAACTTTTTATGAGGAGAATGCTTGGTTGCATTTGGTACTGTAACTCGCTCTTATTCGGTCTTTCTTGGTCGTATTGCCAGTATAGTTTCACATTTTGTCTTGCCAATAATCAAGTAGCTCTGACGCTTTCAAACATTATGTTGACTGTTCAGTGTGAAACCAAACTGCCGGATCAATCGTCAGATACAAATTCATTACAATCGTTCTGACATGAAATAAACAATTGTGCTGTAAACGTTTCTAATATGGTTCACACTTACTTGTGTGGATCTGGATAGTACTTTGGTAAACGATGGACAGCAATATTATATATCATAACCGAACACCCACGTGGTATGATTTCTCCTTTTGGTAATGTCACATCCTCAGTTATCTCTCTCACAAGGATAGAAGCAACTGGGAATAATCGAAGAGATTCCTGAAGTCCTCGATGAAGAATATGCATGTTGTTAATATCATCAATGGTAGCTGAGCGTTGATCGTCACCGAATATGCCGTCCAATTCATTCACAATTTGATCTTGTATTTCTGGATGGATTGCAATTAAAAGTAAGAAGAATGACATTGCAGTAGCAGTAGTTTCAAGACCAGCAGATGTCATTGTTGTCACTTCGTCTTGCATTTCTTGTGGAGACAAGATCGATCCTTGCGTTTCAGAGGCCTCGATCATCATGTCTAGGAAAGAAGTGATTGTTTTTCCACTGGAAGTGACGAAACCAGGACATCGGTTACCGCGACGGTAGTCCTCGAGTTTCCTCTCGATAACGCCTTTCGTGAAATCACTTATTGCCTGAATAGAAGATGTTCATTGATTATAATTATTACCATCAAGTGCCTTCGATGCAACAAAATGTGTGATCATCACATAGAAGCATCCACAAAAAGGTTTCTCTGAATTGAATAAGCATGTGTTCAAATCTCTACACTTGATATGCCAGTACCTCAATTCTTCCTTCAAATGAATAATCTCAAGTATCGATAAACATATCATTCCATACACATACATATTGTATATATATTACATATCTATACATGTTCTGTTGATATAATAAATCGGATTATTACTACTTTTGTTGCCAAAATAATCATTTATTTATTATTAATTACTCTGATATTTATTATTAATCACTCTCAGCATCGAGTGTATAGTAGAAAATCTAGAAAAATGGAGCACCCAAATGTAAACAAAACATATATAACTTGGCGTATCGTAAGTGATACAACATTTGTTCATGAACATTTGAAACTTCAAGATTCAACGTTGAATTGTTTTTTTTTTGCACTCCGATATCTCGTCATCAAGTTTTAGCCTATTGATCATTATAGGTTTGTTTGGAAATAGAAACAAAGAGCATGTAATACAAATTTATATTGAAGAATCAATTAGTTAATTATTTGTTACGGTACAAAAATAGCATTTGTAACCCAGGGTGATAAGACGATGATCACTGATTATTGCTTATTTCAATAAGCTTGCGTTTTATGAATTATAAATATGTAATGATAAAACCAATTAGTAATTTGAACTTGGAAGACAAACATATCATTGATAGCCAAGAAGAAGTTCATTACTTTTTGCTTGATTCACTCATTCACTGATCAGGTGCATGTTGATAAAAATGGCTCTAGGCGAATCAACTTACTGTCACCCTTGGCCACGTATTCATTATCGTACCTCAAGAAATGATGAACCAATCAGCAATATCTAATTATCAGTTGTTGAAAACCAGCTCCAATTATCAGTTTTAAGAACCGGATCTTAATCTGATAATTATTGATTATATTAGAAACTTGAGCAATAAGTTGGTATACTTTCTCGTAGACTGTAATAGTGTAGTTGCTGAAATGGTTTCAATGTTTTATCAAGATGGGGTCGAGTTATTCAGTTGATATATTATCAAGATGGGGTCGAGTTATTCACCTGCATGGTCAGTTTTGCGCTCCTCCCGTCACTTGTCAGTGGATAGAGCCACTTGATAAGTAACCATGGTTTCATCATACGATTCAGTATCAGTTTCGCTGTGTGCGTCAACGCGTCACGATATTCGCTCTTTCCAGATCTTTGGGTTTCAACTGGAGAACCTGAATATAACAAAGTTCATTGGAATGAATAGAATAGAATATATTTTATATTCATCCATATATAGATACTAGAATCGTCAACATATATGTATATGTATCAATTCAATTGAAACATTAAAAAATATTCAAATATGCGTCATCATTCGTTTGTGTGTAGGATATGAATGGATCTATTACTTTTTAAATTGAAGTCTCTACTTTCAGTACTATATTTCAATTATTTTATACAACTCCGTCAAGTCATTATAAGCATCCATTGATACGGAAAAGATATGTTTAATACAAGCATTGAAAAGATACTAGAAAAAAGCTTTCTTTCAATACCCCAATGAAACAGTATCACTGATATTCCAGGTTTTTCAAATTCGCATAGAAAATATTACTGGGGTGGGGTGAATTTCAACTGTATTGTGACGTCATAAAAAGGGGGGGTCATCATCTCCGTGACCTTCTCGGAAAATGGTGGGAGGGAGTGATATACCCTGAAATGGTGTGACATCATTCTATGGGAAACCTCTTGAAAGCATTAATATCTTTTGAATCAGCTGTACCACAAATATCTTTCAAAATGTAATATGACTGTTGTGTATGGATATTCAAAAAGATGACATCTCTTCAATGAACGAATCTTGTGAAAATGGCGTTTACTTCTTTGTAGGAAGTATATTTAGATACTCATAAATAATAAGATAATAAGATCAAATAAATAATGAGATAAATAATAAATAATGGGTAAATAATAAGATCAATCTCTTTTCAACTCTGATTTTTTTAGATACATATTTTTTCGTAATGATTTGAAAACTTATCTGATGTCGTTTATCTTCTCAACATCAGTAAAAGACACCATTTTCCGTTGGTCTAAGCTGATTATATTCAGAATAATCACGACAGGAATAAATTCATTCATTTTTGGAAACGACACAGTTCTATGCGTTTTTCAACAAAATAAATACCAATGCTACACATATTTAATTTATAGTATATTTCAATACATACCAATTGCAGTCTCACAGATAGCATCCAAAGTACACAGACTCAGATAGTCAAAAATATCGAATGTCCGTCCGTCTGCCATTTCATTCAGTTTCTCCACTAATATCTCCGCTTTCTGTCCAAAAACGTCCACATAAGTTTCCAGTTTCTTGAAATGAAACATAGGCGTAATAAGTTTCCGATGTATTTTCCATTCTTCATCTTCGCTCGAGAAAAGTCCTTTTCCAAAGAACGGTATAATAGCTTGATTTACTTTATCACTCCTGTTCTTTATCCTGGTGTTTCCCAAAACTTTCTCTATATCTTCGGGATCTGACATCATCACCATTAAATAATCACCGAACCACATCCGAAAAAATGAACCATATTTCTCGTAATGTGCAGTTATAATCTTATAAGTATCAGTGACCGAGCAACCCCATAATAACAATCCGTTGCCTATTATGGGTAAAGGTTTTGGTCCCGGTATTTTTTTTGCCAGCGCCCATAATCGTCGTCGCGACGCCCAATAGAAAAGAAAACACGTAACAATTACAGTTAGAAACGTGAAAACCAGAAACGGTACTACATACTCCATGGTTGATGTGAAACTAGGAAAGGAAAGGTTGATGGCTGAATCTTTTACTTCACATCTCAGGGCCATTTCTATTTCGTTGTATAATAAACTTGAATAGATTGTTCTTGCTTCATCATTTCGTTTTTAGTTGATGTAAAGCACGTACTTTCGTTGACTAATGTGTTTGAATTATGCACAGTATTAAACTTATATTTTGAGTTACGTAGTACAAAATGATTCTGAATTGAATTGTTGAATTTTTAATTCATGTTCAATTTGTTTATGTAATTTTATGTTTATATAATTATGATATTATCTGTGTCTTCCTGATTTAAATTGTCTGATTTGATGAAAAGATTATGTTTGGTGGATAATGGTTGATTGATTTCATGATTATTTCATCATATATTTTAAAACATCTATGAAACAACATCTTCATACTTGAAAACCACCTACAATATTTCAAATATCACCGTGATTGGTCTTTTGATAGACACTAGGGGCACTATCACTATATTTTTTGTAGAATTTTGTAGGAAATTTAGTTTAAACAGTGATTTCATCAATTTGATAGGTATTTTAGCCTTGAAAGGATCTATTGCCATTTTGAGAAACCATTTGTACTCATCACAGTCATAGCATAATTATTCTTCATTTTTTTGTATTATAATTATACAATTTTCATATCTCTATTCATACTAATACTTTTTCATATCAGGCTACTGTTTATTACTCTCTCTTCATTTTCTACAATCATTTTTTTTATCAATCATTCATGTGTGATTTATTATTATTATGTATTTTTTCTACTACATTAATTTTGTATTTGATCATTATTATGTGTCAAAAGGTGATCATGTATACCATGACATAGTCAAATGAAGATTTATATTATATGAGAGAATATTGAGTAGATATACAATTCTACTAATGATAATCAAGTTTTAAAACTTATCATTTCAAGATACTAATTTTATGACACGAATTGTCGTAATTATTCTTGATGTATAGGTTGACTTATATCTGTACAACATGTATGGCGTGATGTAAATTCTATCAGTTAAAAATAAAATTTCCTAAATATCGCATTGATACCAATACGGTATTAATACCAATACGTATACATACGGGATGGTACCGTATTAATATAATTAAATCAAAATATCAAATGGACATCGTTCTTCGTTTATAGGCCTATAGTATAACTATATGAACCATTAAATTTTCTATGAACATCATTTATAACAGGCAATATCAAAGAGCACAATTTACTTCAGTGAACCTAAATGAAGGATGGCATATTATGAAAGATAATATGTAAGTATACGACCTTCTTCTGACAGCATTAAAAAAAATGATCTCTTTGGTGTATTCGTAATTGTGTTCGTTATTGTTCCTTCGCATCTATGATGACCATTACGTATACCAACTACTACGTCTTGTTAATTAAATTACGAAATAATGTTGAAAATAATTCCTTTCCAAATATTGTTAGTTTGTTCTTTAATATTCTAAAAATTACATCAGCAATTAAGTTGGAATATTATACATTACGATGGATATTTCCTGTGGATGTTAACTAGAATCTGAGATAACCTTGAATTTTGAATAATAATTCAGTGTTTTTCAGCGTGGCAAAATTACAAGACGTTTTCACCGGATCTATTAAATCTGCAGTCCTCCAGTTATTTTTGAATAAGTACATTTCTCATAGCAATTACAATTTCTCATCTCTTATTTAAATTGGTATTTCAAAATGGAATTTCACAAAAAAAATCAATTTTAGAGGTACTTTGTGATAGCAATTATTACTCTTTTTCATAGTTTACCAAATAAAATACACCAACGTATTGGCTTATATAATGATCATTAGAGTCGAGGCTAACCGGTTCGAAAGGCAATGACACTTGATTGTATATTTCTGGTGAATACTTTAGAAAGACCAGAACTAGTTGTTCTTTTGTAAGAGAGCCCAATCATAGAGGTAAACATGTAATGATGTATCATATTCAGGTGGTAGGCATATTCAGCAATCAGTGAAGTAATAATCAAATTTTATGCAACGATAGTCAATGTGCAACAACTTTGAAATGTCCCATAATTCCGTTAGATGGCCCACAGGTGTATTTTTTTATTCGAATGAAATAAACAGGTTGAAAATGATAGTTACACTGACGAACGCCAATTTGTTTGTTTATCTATATTTTTAAAATATAGATGGATATGAGAAGAGCCACACCGGCACATGCAGCGCAGTGGTTAACGCACTCGCTTCATGTGATCCGGGAGGTGAAGGGGCATATCGGACCTGGTTCGATCCCCTCCACCGTCCATCTTTACAGGGTTTTTTCGTGGTTTCCCTCTCTAGTCTAGGCTAATGCTGGGATGGTTCCTACAATATAGGCCACGACCGCTTCCTTCCCACTATCCTGCTCAATACCTAAGAAATCTTCATCTCACCATCCCACCATCTCATATATCATTCATTCGACGCCAGAGATCTTAATTATCATCATAGTGCGTCGTTGAACCCAATATAAATAAGAAGAGCCACAGAAAAATATATAATGTAAACAATTCGAAAAAAATTGAAGAGGTTCACTATATCTGTTGCTTTGTGATTTCACTTCACTGTACGAGGACATTCATTAGAATTACACAAAGGTATTTTCAAACTATTGTAGTTTGTTCGAGACTTGAATCTCAAAAATATAATAATAATGTTTTGTCTTCAGGTTTGTAATTCTATAGTAATCGCCTGTCATTGCTAGCCACAATAGATTCAGGTTGGAGTACTAAAGCTATTCACGTACCTAGCTCGATGTATTTCGAAATCTCCTTTTATATATGTATTTTATATTTTATGACGTTCACAGAGTGAATTTAATAAAATAGTATTTTTATATACATGTATTTCTGATGTATTATCTTCTATCCACATGATATCATGGACAAAAGGTATATACTATCTTCATGTATAAATTATACAATAAAGTATATATTTCGTCTATGATCATATTGGGTGTTCTACTAAAAATAAGGATTAGCGTAACTCGGATGAAACATTGGACTTGAATATTCATGTTATTGTTTCATTCATGTATGCTTTAGAATAATATGATACATTCTTGATTTTGAACTAAATTAAAACTTTCCAAAAATCTATGATGCTATAATTTCTAAGGAATATCGGAAATCAATTTCGTTTTTCTCATCTTTCATTTCTCGAGATGATTCATCATTTTGTTTTTGTGAAATCCTAATGTTTTGACATCATTTTGAAAAATCATAAGCTGAACAGTCAAAAAGAATACCATTTAATAATCAATTAAAAAAAGGTATATGCAGCTTATATAAAAATGAATTACAAGGTCAACTTCGTAAATTGAAAGACAGTCAAACTTGGCATTGTATTCTAATTTAATATAACATCCAGTGGTGGATTATTTGAAATTTATTCGCATTGCAATGAGTATGCAATTATATTCAAGTGCATGTAGTCAAATGTCAACGAACCAACATTACACTATAAATGACGGCTGTTTGAAAAGCGCAGTGTACAATTGGATGGATTACTTGTATGTAATATGTAATATCGCTATCAACTAATTGGTGACACTTGTTGCTTGGATTTAATTGGCATCTTGATAGCTTTGAGCGACGCAAAACATTACATTATATATCTTGTTACATCCGAATGGCTGAGTCGATTTGAGTGAAAGTTCGGGATAATGTGTATCAATATTATATTGAAATGCCGTGAAAATTTGAATTGTTTCGTAGGAAATATGTTTCACGAATTTTCTCCTCTGAGTTATTCTTATAGGATTTTTTTAAAACTTTTACATGAGTTTTTTCAGAAGTAGTGCAATCAATTGCGCCTCAAAACTACACAGTATCTACCTAGATGAAGAAACTTGACTATGCCAAGTTTCAACTGAATTTGTACTTTCGTTTGACCTGTGGAGTGTCAAAAAAAAAAAAGTGAAAAAAAAGAAAAAAATGTACTTTTTTCGAGTACGGTGAAATTGAATATTCGGTTCACTCATCCAACTAAACCATAATAATGAATACCATTAAATAATCAATCAAACGGAATACGCGCATGCCAAAATGAATTGCATAGTCTTCTTCGCAAATTAAAGGTCCGCCACACTTGGCATTGTATTATAATTTGATTTAGTATCAAGAGGTGAATTATTTAGAGTTCGTTGCCTCAAATGTCGACGTACAAACGTTCAAATGTAAATTACGGCTGTTTGAAAAGTGAAGTGTATGCAGACGGATTACTGGTATGTTACTTAAGTTTGATATTCTTTGGCAACTATTTTCAGTTATTAGGTATTAAATTGGGAACAACCCTCCGTAGCTCATTCAGCTAAGGCACTGCTTTGAAAACGGAATTTAAATCGGGCGTGGGTTCTAGTTCTGCATAAGACACTGGTTTATGTAAACGTCATTCCGCTTATTCAAACCCCTCAACTAACCACGCTGTTCGATAAAAAAAATAATAGTTCATGCTGGGAAAAAAAATTATTTGACTCGTTAATATATTAATTTAAATTTGTATCATCAGTTGACATCAACATCTATCTGAACCAATGTGAACTGAAATGTATCAATATATTTCTCTAACACTCCTAGAAATAAAATATAATGGTTTGAAAATATATTTGTGTAATTCTATTGAATATATTTCCATTCATGATCAGTGAACTTATCACAAATCAGAAGAAAAACAATCTTCTTCAATACACTCCCAATTGATTAAACTACTAGTCAAACGCGAAATATGCGTTGTAAGATGAGCGAGATATCTCAATAATAAGGTATAAAAGTCCTTAAAGTAGTTCTACCCTTGCTACTTTATCGACTCTGGTATTCTACACACCTTGATATCTGAATAAGCTATTAAAGTCGTTTAAGTAGTTCTACTCTTGCCACTTCATTGACTCTGGTGTTCTACACACCTTGACGCATATAAAAAATACTTCATTGTTGGTCAACTCTTGAATCTAGAAAGCAGTGAATCTTGACAACTTGATTCTGTCACAATTTGTATGATATATTTTATGAATATTATAAGTCATTTTATTTTTTTTCTTCAAAACGACTGATCAGAATTGCTTAAAAAATCGTAATAATGTGTAAAATCCATGTATACACATTTAGAGAAAATTTCATTCCATTTGGAGAGATTTTATTTTTCAACATTTTCCGCCCAGCCAAATCTTATGAGGTTTTTAGAAACTTTGAGATGATGATTCTCAAAATCGGTCCGACCGATTCATCCCAAAAACTATACAGTTCTAAGTTGGATGAGTTTGGGTGTACAAAAAAAGTGTCATGTTGATCAGTCAACCCCTGCGACCTGTGGAGTGCTTACAAAAAAAAAAAAAAAAAAAAAAGCACACAGACAAAGCCCTATAAGAGTGGGATGGAGACTTCGCTACGCTCATCAATAATTATTTGGATTATTTTAGCTCCATTATATAATTATCATAGATCTTATTTATATTCAGCTCTCGAACATGTCTTATTTGGAAGCTATTCCGACGATACCAGAGTTCTACCAAGGTAGGAAGATCTTCATAACGGGTGGTACTGGCTTCATGGGCAAGGTCCTTGTTGAGAAGCTGTTGCGCTCCTGTCCTGATCTGGACACTATCTACCTGTTGATACGACCGAAGAAGGGAAAGGATCCAAGCAGTCGTTTGAAAGACATCACGAAACAAGCACTCTTCGACAGAGTCAAGTGAGTACGCCATTTAATATAATAATAAATAAATATCTTTCACCCGGTTCCAACAAGTAATAGTAAATAGTAAATATACAATTGATGTTACAATTAGGCGAGGTTCACGCTTGAAAAGGTGATCTTCCACCCAAACCCTTTTTTAAAACTAGTGAAAATAATAATAGCCCTATGTTTATCTCAATTTATAATGTCGGAAAAAAATTTTGATATATTTATTTATTTATTTATATTGAGTTTAACGACGCACTGTACTGATGACTACGATCTATTGGCGTCGGTAAATGATCTATAAGATGATGGGACTATGAGATTAAAAATTATTTCATCAGGTGTTTTTGGATGGTGGGAAGTAGTCGGTCGTGGCCCATTGTTAAGGAACCATCGAAGTATTGACCTGAACGAGAGAGGAAAACCACGAAAGCCCCCTGTCAAATGGTCGACCATGGTGGGAATCGAACACCGGTCTCCTGAATACGGTTCAGTGTATTAACCACTCGGCTCGTGTTTAGTCAACATTGTTCACAGAACATTGAGAGTATTTCAAACTCACGCTCACGCCACTAAACGGCATAAATCATGTTGGCAACTGTTGTCGATGACAATATATGGACGATGAATTTCAATTAATATTTTGAAAACAGATTTCAATATATCAATAGTGTCAATATATTGACGCAGGATCAATGTCGATATATTGACGCAGGATCAATGTCGATATATTGACGCAGGATCAATGTCGATATATTGACTGTGGATCAATGTCGATATATTGACTGTGGATATCATTGTATTGGCGATGGTGAGTCATTTTGACGCCGAAAGTAAATATATCGAAAACGTACGACCATGCCAACTTGACGGCAATTTGTTGCTGAACAAAGTTGAATATTGACATTGATATTGAGTTGATACTAACCGTATATAGTTGCGTATACCTTGCATTTCAGACAAGAGCATCCCTCATCTCTGGAGAAGTTGGTGGCCGTGTCGGGTGATGTGAAAGAACTAGGTTTGGGGTTGAGTCATGAAGACTGTCAGAAGTTACAGAAGGAAGTGTCGATCGTCTTTCATCTGGCAGCAAGTGTGAGGTTCGATGATCCAATCAGAGATGCCATACTAATAAACGTCAGGGGAACTTTACAGGTTTTAACCCTTGCATTAGGGATGGAGCATCTTAAGGTGAGATCATTGCTCGATAAATGTATCCCTATAATAAAATGAGGTGTTTTACATTTGTAACTCCGGAATTTATTTCTGATGTATTACTTATCTCACAAGAAATTGTAGGCATGACAGAAAAAAAATCTCAAGTTTGATCCAACTATAATATTTGAAGAATTTGTTTTTTTCCATTAAATTATTAATAGGCAATCCAATTATGCATGAAGTATTTTTATCATTTCGTATGGAAGTCAACAACTGAAAATCATTTTATTCGTTCCTCTTTTCGAATTTCAATTGAAACTATTGCCATGCAATTATTGAGATACACCTTATTTTAACATAAACGGCTCGGTTCTGCATAAAATAACATGGCATTCAAGTCATGATGTGTCATAACGAAGAAGAGTCTTCCTGCTCAATCCCATGGGTCTCTCAAAAGCACGTGTTCTAATCGTGTCGGGAGATCCTGAATGATTGATATATTTTAAATTCAATTTAAAATCCATATGTCAATATGATTTTAAGAGCATTTTTGACTGTTATATTATTGAATCTGTTAAAATTTTAATTCTTTTTTTTTAGATTGAAACTAAATCAAAAATGCTTGCATGTTGAATATGTTTTGCAGGTAATTCTTCATCTGTCAACGGCCTACGCAAATTGCGATCAGCTGGACGTGGTTGAGAAGATGTTCCCGCCACCTGGTGATTGGCGTACAATCATACAAATAGTAGAACAAGAAAAAGATGAACATTTACTGAACTGCATAACACCCAAGTGAGTGATACACATGAATTTTATTCTTCAAACGAATTCAGAGAAACATGAATCAAGTATTATAGAATAATATGACTCATATGTCTTGTTCTCAGGCTGGACGTAATATTGTTAATTTGTAAATATCAGATTCGGCTTCTTGGTACAATAAATATGCTGATCTAATTTAATTAGCGAAGCGATGACTCTAGTTTATCGTAGGATACTCGAAAAAAACGAACAATTTTTTTCGTTCGTGCTCCACAAAAGAGATATTTTGTTTTCATAAAACTTGACATGCACATATGTCATCACCTATTTCGATACCGTAGGTCTACTGTACAGTTCTGAGGTGCAATCGGTTGACCTACAGTTTAGAAAAAGAAATTGGAAAGATTGACATACCCCACAAGAATAACCCACGATGAAAATATGAACCAAAAATATTTCATAATATAATATTCTTACGTAATTTAAGTAATGAATTGGAAATTACTACGTATTTTTCCACATCAATTGGAGCCTTTCAGAAACAAAATCTCTATTCCCACGAAGAACGAACGTACTATTCTCACGAACCGTTGCTCGGGTCGTAGAAATAACAGACCTCCACGGCCATTTCGGGTCTTGGAAATAGCTGACCCGCGAGGCCACTATTATTCCTACGAACAAGCCAAGATGCATTGAGGGTTGTGTTGGTTTGTCGGTTTTATCAAATCGGCAAATTGACAGTTGGTAAGATGGCCTGTCATTCTTTGAGTCAATGGTTCGTTCTGTATTCAGGAATATTTGAAGAAAAAAAATAGAGAAATCATTAAAATACGGGATGTGGCTGTAAACACTCCTACCTTCAACTGCTATCTGTTATCACTTTTAGCTTCAGGTTGGGTCGATTGGGTTAGGTTGGGTGGGGAAAGTATGATTAAATCGGGTACATTCAGGTTGATTTAGGTATATTCAGGTTGATGCAGGTTGATGTAGGTTGATGTAGGTTGATGTAGGTTGATGTAGGTTGATGTAGGTTGATGTAGGTTGATGTAGATTGATGTAGGTTGATGTAGGTTGATGTAGGTTGATGTAGGTTAATGTAGGTTTATGTAGGTTGATGTATAGATTGATGTAGGTTGATGTAGGTTGATGTAGGATGATGTAGGTTGATGTAGGTTGATGTAGGTTGATGTAGGTTGATGTAGATTGATGTAGGTTGATGTAGGTTAATGTAGGTTGATGTAGGTTGATGTAGGTTGCTCACAGCAGGAACTTCAACGCTCTCATGCTAAAAGTACTCAAGGGTTGAATTGTTTCTGGAGTAATGGGCTACGAAAAAGATTTTTTTTCATATTAGACCACAGAAAAAAATCTTTATTATCTGAAATCATCTGGTTAATCATTCAATATTTGCTTTCCCACTCCTTGACAACGCTTCATCCCTCTGGTTCTGTGCTGTGTCGCTTCTTGTACATCGCCGTCGAAAAGGTTTGAGGTTAGAAACAGGTTGTTCAATCGAGACGCGTGGCCGAGTGGTAACACACTGAACCGTCATTCGGGAGACCGGGGTTCGATTCCCGCCATGGTCGACCATCCTGACAGGGTTTTTTCGTGGTTTCCCTCTGTCATTCAGGTCAATACTTGGATGGTTCCTTAACAACAGGCCACGACCGACTCCTTCCTACCATCCAAAACACCTAATGAAATAATCTTTCATCTCATCATCTCATCGTCTCATTCATCATCCAACGACGCCAATATATCGTAGCCATCCGTATAGTGCGTCGTTAAAACCCAATATAAAAATTAAAAAAGAAGGTTGTTCATCTCGTTTTGACTTGATGCTAGTTGACGACACCGCAATACCGGAGTTTTCTTTATAAGATCAAATAAACTTTGTGCTTCCAGGCTATGTTGTTTCGTGAGCCCGTTCGTGGGAATAGAAGTGAACGATCGGGTCGGCTATTGCCACGATGTAAGCGATGGTTCGTGAGAATAGAGATCACGCCTTGTGTCCGCACAAACGGTTCTAATGAATAGTATGTGTCAGTCTTACCGGTACGAACGGTTCTAATGAAAAGCATGTGTCAGTCTTGCCGGTACGACCGGTTAGTGAGAATAAGATCGGCCATTGAAAGAACTTTTGAGGAGATCCACAAATAAAACCAATTGGATCCTAAAACGATTGAGATTAGTAATGGGTAATTCAGGAAGCGAGTGAGTTGAATTGATTCAAACCAAGGTTTGTCAATTACATTTCATATAAAACCTCGCTCATCCTGCAACGTATTTGCTGCGTTTTCCTAGTTTAAATAACTCACATAATAATTATGTATATGATATGTTTTATGTTAGGAACGCCGAAGAACGTATACCGTAATAAGGCGACTCATTCTTGTTACATTGACTTCGGAGTATACTTATGCATGGATGATTGTAAAATGTGGTTAGAGTTCAGGTTAGGTTGGACACCCAAACCCGTCACACAACTGAGTCGACTTTATTCCGGTATATGCTCTTAATAGGCACCCTTTTCTGTTCCTATATATCATATGTGTAATATGTTCACACTTCCCTACAGAATACTAGGGACGTTGCCCAACACTTACACCTACGCCAAGGCTTTGAGTGAGCATGTTGTTAAGGATTATCAACACTTGCTTCCGTTGGTTATTGTCAGACCATCTATTGGTGAGTCACCGGTAACTTCATTTACAGGCTTTTCATTTATAGGCCTATATATTGTGTATTTTACTAGAACAGTGAAATAAGCTGCTTATCGTGCTTGTTATAATCCATTTACAAGGGATCAGAAAGCTGAATACCATAATTGGGACTTCGAATCCCATAATTTGGGACTTCTAAATTTGAGAACCATGGAATTGGATGTATAATTTCAATTAATTTAACACCACTCATTCGCACCTCTCATACAACTTATATAAAACATTCATAATTGATGAATTTCAATGTGGTCTATACATACATGCACATGCACACAATAAGTAGGCCTACAGGTATTCGACTTTCGACTTATTTCCTTGTTACAATGTGAATTTAAAATAGTTCAGGCTCCAATACGAGTATTCTTTGAAATATAAACTCGCAATAGACAGTTCATTATGGTTATTGAGGATTTGAATAGCATGCTGACAGTGCTAGATGGATGTTTAGAGGAATACAATAGATAACCAGTAATTGAGAACGAATAATGATGATTGAATTAAATTAAGTGATAAACCTTCTCAGCAGCCTCGGTAGCTCAGCCAACGAAGACACTGCATTAGAAACTGAGTTTCGAGTCTCACATAAGACATGAGTTGTTCTTAATCTCCTTCACTCATTATCACGTCATAGTTTGATTTTCACCTGCTCATTCGTACCCCCAAGATGCATTGAGGGTTGCGTTGGTTTGCCGGTTCAAAAATACAAAAATGCAGAAAATCAAAAATACGTTGTTCATTTTTCCATGCAAATGTACACGTTTAGTTGGGAGATCAGGTTTATAACATTATGCTTTATCTCTCTGTGCACAATCTATTGTGGGAACAAACTTAAATGTGAGACGAAAACTAATTGTATGTAAATGTAATATATTCACGTTCGAATATAGGTATTAGAATGGACGTATTCCTAATTTTGCGTATAATTTTGTATCAAGTATAGATGTCAGCAGAGAAAAAAAAATCCAGAATTATATTATTTTGAATTCTATTGTTGTCCCAATAATACATGTTTCCACAAATTTCATTGAAATTAATTAAAATTTCAAAATATAATGTACCGGTATTATTTTTATTTTTTTTATCATTTTTTGTCGTAGTTTTTCTTCATGATTTATGATTTATACTTATTACGAACCAACGCAACCCTCAATGCATCTTGGTACCCCCTGATATCCCAGCTATTGGTGGGGTCATGAAGCAAACAATAATCAATTAATCATTGTACCTTTTCCTCCAGTGATGTGGTCTGCTACTGAGCCCTCGCCTGGTTGGATAGACAACTTGAATGGCCCTATTGCCTTAATGCTGGCTGGTGCAGTGGGACTCATCAGGTATTTATTTTCCATTATTGTATCTCAAATCAGAAGTAGATTTGTGGGCGTTTATATTAAATTAAATTCTTGATTAATCAATTTAATAATGCTTTTATTGTTTTTCTCCATTTTAGTTGTACTTACGGTGACCCTAACCATATCCCTGACTACATACCTGTTGACATAGCAATTAACTCAATCATTGTGCTTGCTTGGGATAGGGCAACATCTAGGTAAGTTTGATACCAGATCAAGTTGAGATCAAGTCAGTATACTTTGGATAAAATATGAATAAATAGTAAATTAAATGGTGCTTGATTATGCTTATGTCTAAAATCGAATTAGTGGAGAAAAAACAATCGAAGATATCCAAATTGTTGATTAATATAATCTTCTAAGGAATTCATATTCTCTCAAGAACGGTTAACCTCTTCAAAACGTTCATCATCATAATACCATAAGGTAGGCCTATATAACGCTAAATTTTCTGTCTTTCTGACTGTCACCATCTTATTTACCTCTACTTCAAAAGATAATTTTCAGGAAGGAATGAAACGCCTCATCTTGAGGGCAGTGAGAATAAATGGGAAGAGGAAATCCACTCACTTGAGCGAAATGGTTATTTCCTCATATTTTGAGTCCACTTTGGCCCCGCCATAAGCTGGATATTTCAGAGAAGTCTGCGCCCTCATTATAATAAGAATTTTGGTCTCAGATTTTACTCTTCTCATCACTTCTTTTTGTGAAAACAAATTCGAACATTCAATTCCAAAAATATTATCGCAGCAGACAAACCAATGATATTTTTTCAATAAGCTAAAATATGAATTATAATTATATTCATATATCTCAAATTGCATAGTTACATACTGCACAAAATTCAAAAACAACATTTTCTCACTTTATAGTTCTCGTCCATCAATGAGAGTTACAAATGTTCAATATCTAAATTTTTAATTTTTAATTTTTAATATTTTCAATTTTAAAATAAAATTTCCATTGAACATAGAGATAACGTCGAATTGCCGCTGTACAACTGCACTTCAATGGTTGTACCTACCACACTTCAAGATGGCAGTGACATTTGCACGCGAGTGGCAGAAAAGGATCCTCTTGACAACATCCTATGGTATCCAAAACTTTCAGTCACATTCAATTGGGCAAATTATTATCTGATGACGATCTTCTTACATTTATTGCCTGCAACAATACTAGATGGACTGCTAAAACTTCTCAACAAAAAACCTATGTGAGATACTATATTTAGTATTATTTATCATTTATATGTCTACTTCATTCACAACTTCATCATTCATAATATTCACCATTTTCACCATTATTCTCATATATTGTAGGTTGATTTGGGCAATTATCATTTGAAGACAGACCAAATTATCATTTGGATTTCATAGCCGAGCTGGCTATATGTTGTGACCCATGGTTGATGTTATTTTCGTTTTCGTTTCTGTTTCTTGTTGTTGTAGTTGCTGTTGTTGTTGTTGTTGTTGTTGTTTTTATTGTTGTTGTTTTTTTTTATTGCGCGCAATCTAAATTAATTCAATTCAACAAAATCAGATGCATTGACTCCCCCCCCCCCCCCCCCCCCCCGCCCAACATTTGGAATTCGAATTTTCTCTGAAGGCATTGAAATGTGTTTGTGTTGTGCAGACATGATAAAATTAACCTAATCCAACTCGAAACTAGTAGTTATGTCATATGTTTTGTATAACAAACACATCCGGCATGGGTGTGAACATAGCCATTATATGCACAGTGTCTCACATTTTTATAATAACAAATCGTAATCGATATAATCGTATAGTAACTATTCGTATAATATTATAGATTATAATTCACACATTATATTCTTCTAGGTTTGCCAAGCTTATCAGACGTGCGTTTATTGCCAACAAGGTATTAAGTATATTTTGCACACGAAACTACTCATTTGATAACACGAAGTTCTTACAACGGGAAGCGTCAATGATACCGTCTGATCTGGCGGCTTTCAAATACAACAAAATGGTTGGAGACTATTTTAAATACATGAATGATGGGCTAAACGGTACGAGAGTACACATTTTAAAAGACTCGCTCAGCTCCTTGCCTCACGCGAGGAGACACTTCCAGAGGTAAACACAATTGAAAGACTTGGGTAGAAGTTCAAATGTTTGCACCAAGATGCATTGCGGGTTGCGTTGGTTTGCCGGTTGGAGATGGTGAATTCACTAATTTGAAAACACGTTCCATTTTCTGGGTACTTTTCAGAGAAATATCGATCGCTGCGCTATCTAGTGTTTTTTCTTTTGTGGAAACGGCTGATAGGCTAGCAGACTTGATGACAGCATGTTATTAGCTGAGCCGACGAGAACGTAATGTTAGTTCCTTTTATCACCTCTTATCCACGTACAGTCAATAATTCTTCAAACGTGGCCCGTGAATATAATATATTTGATAAATATATTTAAAATGGGATGAATAGGAAGTGAGGAGACCATCTCCAACCGGCAAACCAACGCAACCCTCAATGCATCTTGGTTTGCACCAATGAATCAAATAACGGATATTTTTCGAATATTTTTACCTTTCGAATTTTTGTGATGGCATTGAAAACTGTTTCACCTTTGATTTTTTACTGAATTTCACTTTTTGAATTTCGTCCGTATTTATAATATAGTCTCACACCAAGTTCGTGTGGTAGGCCTATATGATTGTTTGTTTTCAAGTATTTTTTGATCGTCGATCACACAAATGTCGAATTTTGTTTTTTTGATGGGAAATTGAAAAAGTATGAGATGTGAAACGAGAATATAATTATTTCTATAGTACATCTCCGTCCCATGCCCTCCTCCACAGTATATATATATATATATATATATATATATATATATATATATATATATATATATATATATATATATATATATATATATATATATGTATATATATACGCCAATAGATCTTAGTGATCATTACAGTGCGTCGTTAAAAAACCCAATATATATATATATATATATATATATATATATATATATATATATATATATATATAAATATATATATATATATATATATATATGTGTATATATATATAAATATTTATATATATATATATATATATATATATATATATATATATATATATATATATATATATATATATTTAGTATTTAATATTTAAAGTATGAACATTTCAAGTTCAGTGGTTTCTCAAATGAATGATATTCTCACCGAGCTTTTGTGAAGGTACACATTATGAATGTACGTGTAAAAGTTATATCTTATAAGCCAATGATAATATAGATTATAAAAATGAGAATTCGTTTGTCGGGGCTTCTTTAGTCCTGCGGGCTTCGAGCTCTATCTCTTCAAATAAGAAAGTTTGTGGCGTCGGTCGTATAACAAGCTAAAAATTTGACAGTATTCAGAAATATGTTTGATACAACCGCTTTTCAAAATTATTTGGATGAAATTATTATATAGGCCTATATATATTATTACTTGTTAAATGACCTCGCTGTCGATGCGCCTTAAAACTCTAATATTCATTCATTCATTACTTGTTGTAGTCAATAATTCTCTATATAAACATTTGTATTTGTTTCAACAGAATGTATTGGCTTGACAGGGCAGTGAAATTGGCTGTCATCGTGATTTTCCTCTGGATCCTCAGCTCTTTCATATACAGTTGCTCACCACATGATGTTTCAGGACAAAAATCAGATTTCAATTTGTAATTGTTGCAGAACTGATACACCAGTTTCAATAATAGTCCCATATATGCGAGGGTTCGACAATCGTCGGTATGCAACACTATACTTGTCTGCGATTACTGTATAAGTGATATTAAACATTATATTACATCAAAAACTTTGGTGTTGAATTATTTGAAATATGTATGTGATATGGCAAATTGATTAAGAATTTTCAGTTTTCTTGTGCCTTGTCAATCCGGAATGATATGTGCGGTATTTTCCCATAAAGTATTATGTATAATATTATGACAATGCTAGATTCTATTCTGAATAGTTTTCCTGTTTATTGGGTCGGAAGTACTCATCTTGAATCAATTATTCACTGTTCTCGTGGCAAATGATATAAATAGGCCTACAGCCTCACAATGTACCATGAATATATATATATATATATATATATATATATATATTTATATATATATATATATATATATATATATATATATATATATATATATATATATATATATATATATATATATATATATACATTTTATATATATGTTTCAAATGATCGCTTTTCAGGTCATCTTGTAAATTCAGTATCAACTGTTGATTACGGAAATGACAATCGAGTATTATTTGTTATACGTCATTTGTTGTGACAAATCAAACTGTTTAAATATTTCGTATTTCTCACTTGAAAACCATAGTAATGGACTGGGTCTAATGGTAATACTGACACTGCGTACAGTATACTATGCAATGAAGGAACGAATATTGCAATCCTAATTTTGATAAAGTTGTTCAATTCTCCCATTTATTCAAGAATCTTATATTTATAATTATGTACATTCATCAGAATATGATGTGTTTAACGTTAAGAATCTTCCATTTACTGTTTTTCAAATCAATTTAGAATTAATTTTTATCGTTCCATAATGAAATGCCAGTACTCGGTCCACCACTGTGACATAACAGAGTGGAGGAATAGAAGATGCAGCCTTTGGAACAAAGCTATAAGAATAACAAGAGAAAGAACGGAATCTAATCCTGGATTCCAATCAAGTCATTCGAATTCGATGAGCAGCCACCAAGCAATAACTGAAGGTCAAGCCTTGAATTGTGGTAATGTCTAGGTTTGAACATACATTGACGATGGTATGAGTCGGAAAATTTAGCGTTTTGGCACATGCATTTGATTTAGCCATGGAGCCTTTACGCCTTCAAAGCCTTTGGGGAAATAATGATAAAATATCTCAACTCTTGGAGTGAATAATTCTTACAGTTGTACGCCCAAATAGTGATAGAATATTGCTTGAAATTAATTACTCACCTTGCTGTTGACTTATCTTGATACATAGAATATAGGCCTACTATTCAGATGTCAAACAGAAATAGTTTAAAAAATATAATTTATATTTGAAATATTTTAAGAAGAAAAAGAAACGAAAATCAAAGAGTCAAACACTAAGTAAAAGCCAATTATCAGTCAGTATATTTTCTCCAGGTTGCATTTTAGTGTAGCTTAATCGACAACTTTATGTAACCGCAATCGTACTTATAATCTACATCTTCCAGATTTCCCAAAGTTTCTGGTACCCTAAATAAGTATTTTGAAAATAAATCAGAAATATTATACAAATCAAAACTATAATTTTTGAGCAGTATAATATCAATGATCATTTGTTGCAGATTCTCTGCTGATCAACGTTTTCCCCGACGAACTAATAATATTCATCTTCTCTTATTTGCCAATCAATGATCTTGAAAATGTAGGCTTCGTTTGTCAACGTTGGAACAACCTCGTCAATGATTCTTCAATATGGACTTCTCTTTACACCACTGGTACCGACGTTAGCACAGAACACCTCTGTGAGATAATCCGCAAGAGACCTAATCTTAAGCATTTAACAATCATATGTCGAAATGATTGCAATAAAATACTACCAGAAATATGTGAATCATGTAGTGGAATAATATCTTTAACGATGTATGGATGTCAAGGCTTCTTTGAAACGAGTAATTTACTTGTCGAAATCAAATCTCAAATCATGGACAATCTTCTCAAAAAATGTGATAAGTTGAAATTGCTGCGTATTGGCTGTACAGAATTTGAGAGTTCGGAGTTTTATCGAGATCTTTTCAAACAAGAAACCCAAGAACGATTGGTACACCTGTACTTACTTGCGAGAGTGCGTAAAAAAGAAATGGGAGTAATTGACACTTCTATTGGCGAACTAAAACGAAGCTATAATATTGTAATTACCAAGTGATAATAATGATATTGATCTATGTATTTTATCTCATCAAAAATTAAACCGTATTTGTATAGTATTTAATCTTTTGTTTTTTATTTTTCTTATCTATATGGACTCCTATGTGAATGACCATATATGATAATGTACGTACGCACATTAATGATCAATTGATCATTATTAAGACATTATAATAACCATTTCTTTTTTAATGAACGTACATTATTTGAAATTATTAAAATTACATGACTAAAAATAACCTACATTGTGAAGGTTCATACTTTCAGATCATAACAGTTACTTATATTTTAAGTTGAAAGTTTTATGTCTTCATTTGTTGAGTAAATTATGTCTTCCAAATTTCACAAAATACTTCAACTGTCGCAACTACAGTGTAAAATGATTTTTAAATATATTTTGCGTTCAATGTAGGCTGAATTGTTTGAATTTTATTCTTTGAAAATATTCCAATTTTTTCATTAACAATTATCTAAAAGTATAGGCTTGAAGTAGTACCGTATTGTACTTTGTGGGAATCATTTAGTTAATTTTATGTTACGGATTATTACCATTTTGATGAAGAAAACCTTTAATTATATTTTCATATAATAATTGAGACTGTGGAAAAATGTTTCTTTGATAATGAATATTTGAGGTTATTATGTAGATGATGGCAAAAAAAACTAAACGTAAACAGTATGTGAATATCAAAATGTACATTGAGCAAACTAACCACCGCACATGTAGATTTATTGAACCTGTTGTCAAAATATTGAAAGTTTATATTATAAGTTCGTGTATTGTATTGTGAATAAGTATTGTAATACTTAAGGGATTACTCAGGTGAAATTTTCATTTTTTTAAACATTTTTCGTTTTTTAAAATATTTTTTATTATTATTGGTTTGGATGTTTATTCGAGTCTTATATATCAAAATATTGAAAAATATCAATAATAATACCTGGAATAAATTTCTTATTGTCATTGTGCATCGAGCCGTCTGCTTATTTTCAATATAGCAATTTACATCGTCAATCTTGATAAGGCATTTTATTTACTGCAATACACTTTTTTTTCACAAAACAAGAATTTATTTTTTTGTGCTACGTCTATAATAAAAGTTGTTATATTGTCTTGATTTTTTTTGTGAGTGTTCATTGTTAGTTTATCCGGGGTTATACAAATCACTTTTTTGATATCTCATCCAACAATGGAGATACAAAAAATATACTAGATACATTTCATAAAAAATTTATTTAAAAAAAAAACATTGGAAATAAAATCATATCTTGAAATGTGAAAAGAATATCGGAAAAACGATATGTACAACCCTTAATCAATACTTCAGCAACATTTCCGTAGATTGAAAATAAAAAAAATTATTCATCAGAAGAACGAAAATATAATCTTAATGTTGAAAAATTCGTAGAAAACGAATATCTATGACCTGTGTTTATTATTTTTTTTTTTTTCAAGTTTCAGCATGATAGATAGGTATCTACGTGCAGAATTTGTAGTGTATACAATCAATAATGTCAAAGATAGGATTTTTACGGGAGTAAGTATTGTAAGTTCAGTAACTATTGGGTGATGCCTACAGATGGACGGTCAATTGCTGGATTTTTTGTACCACTATGTTATTTGTTATATGGAATATGTTGTCTTCAATTTATTTATTTGTCATGCATGTTACATGCACATTTTGTTTTTTACATTTTAGACTTTGTACAGAAAAATGGCGCGAAAATAATGAATCAACAAGAAGGCTGTGGTCTGTTTATTGGTTGGTTCAAACTCGATGACTGAAGTTAGTAATTGATAAAGCTATTACCAGCCCTACCTATTTATTCAGATTTCAAATCAAAAGTAAGTAATTTTGAATAACAAGCTCCATATATTGAAAACAGTTGTTTTGAATTTTGTACATGTATGGCCGTATGTGAACGCTGGCTTGGCCTCGTTCGGTAGGCCCACCAGCCTCTATGGTCTTCCATAACCTACAAATTAAATAACCCAATTTTCTTTGAGTTCTAAGCTAAGCTATTGCTAGGCCTGCGCCCAGTATGAGTTTGTCGATTTGTAACTCTCAATTCAGTTCCTCAATTGTGTTGAAACTCAATTGGCTTGGCACAAATACAATGTATTTATCAAGAGTTTTAACCAGCTAGACTAGAAGCAATTTCGTGTAGCTGGTTTGAAATGACTCGAGACTAGAGTTATCAATGAATATCTCTCATATAGGCCTACAGCTTTATCAACTCTTTCCTAATGCAACTGAGCTCCCTTTTTTTCATCTTTTTTCTTTTTAATAATCAATAGTATTCTCTGTCACTTGTGCTCTTTCTTTTTTCTTGGAGCTGTCATTTTATAAATGATCAAATTTCATCAAATCTGAATCTATAGCGAGAATTTAAATGTTATGGTTTTTATGTAATCCTAGTAAACATACCAGTATATTAATTTCATACAATGTACAGGTCCATAAAGGTGTAATAAACTGGAATTAAAGACGTGGAACTAAGGCATCCTAGGTCAGGTAAAGACAGTGAAGACGGATTATGGTAACGAAAATCTATAGTCAAATCGAGCGTGGGTCTCTTCTAAACCATGATATTTTGTCAACATCAATCATCTCCTCATTTGTGCCCTCAAATAACATTTGACTGTTAGTGGTGTCATTAGTCAGTATTCAACAACAATGCTGGACGCCCTACTCTATAGCTCAGTCAACTAAGGTACCGTCATTGAAACTGAAGTCATGTTGGGCATGAGTTCAAGTCCCCACCAACAGTAAGCGTCAACATCTGTAGACATACGTACATAAGAGATAAAGATCTGTTCTTATCTGTACACATGTTGAAGTTTTACATTTTATCGTGGCATCATTTGATTATTCGAATGTCAATAAGTGACATTAAAGTGAGTCTAGCCTTGAATGAAATGTCTGTATGATCCAATTTAAGGCGTAATAACTAATAAGTCATATTGATATTAGGTTGAACTAAAAGCTATGGGAATGCCTGCAACAATATCTAATTCACAGACAGTCATAATTAATTGATAGTAGCATTGAAATACTTGTATTTGTCTGTTCCTAGATTGTTAATCTCAGACGTCAAGCATGGCAAACATATCAGACAACACACGTGATCAGTATCTATCCTCTGCCATGAATTCCGTGGAAAAGTGTGCGCAGCGAGTAGCTCAGTTCTTCGAAGGTAAAGAGATGTAGAGTAACGCCATCCATGAAAAGTGCAATATCACTTCTTACACTTCTTATGAATGGCTCTATAAAAGGTCGGAACGGTCATCAGACCTACCGCTCTAGTTCTAACCTATTACCAGGGCAATACTGGACTTATGCTGACCAATATCTTGTAAGCTCCTCAGAAAGACATCACTGATAATACTGACACAAAAATGTAGCCTATCTCACTGTAACAAGTGAATTTGTGAAATATGTGGAAATGATTAACCTAGTTTTTGTAGGCCTAAATATTGTACTAGCATCTCTATAAACTCAATGAAGACACACAATGATGTCTAGCATGATTCTCAAATCATACTGTCAATGGTATTCTTAAGTGAATTTTCATTTATACGGTCTGTATTTTACAATTTTCATTTCAATGGATATTTTGTATTCACTTGTATCTTTCTTTCATATTCAAGCTGGTGAGGACAGGGACCAAACTATAAGTTCCCTCTACAAAGTCATGGAAGGATATTGCATGCTCGAGACAAGAGCCAAATCGTGCGCTGAATGTTTGTTGACAACTCAAAACATTGACCGCTCGGAAAACACACTGACTTTCCAACAGCTGTTTGATGCAGCAATGGAAGAGAAGTTATCCAAAGTTGCTGACATGAAAAAACATGCAAAGTATCTGCGATTTGATAAAGCTGTTAAAAGTGTAATAAAAGATGGTTAGTTCACTTCGTTATTTGTAGACCTATAGACAATTGAGAAGGCCTAATTGTAGGCCTACATCATCATGCATTGTTCAAATAACTGTTTTGAATCATTTATAATTTCAAATATGTCCTATGTTTGCATTCGATATCGAGATTTTTGATTGATTGGCTCTTTTCAATTGATTCAAAATTGAATTGAAATATTCAATATTCAATCAATATTGAAACAGTAACTAATCGATATAGGTAGATTCTTAAAAACATTCAAAAGTAAAACGATACCGTACTCAGCTGCGAAATTCGTATTGCATGCAAGGAACTTGAGTCTTGGCTACTAAGGTCAGGTAAAAGACACAGTGCAGTAAACATCCCTACCAAACAATAATTTTCGTAGCGCCATTCTGTTTAAAACAATTCTAATTTTTTCGAGTTGATAATTTCGGTAGGTAGGCCTATATTTCAATATTTGATACTAAAATGTCACCTATCTTTGCAATGTTTCTATTGAACTGCACAACTAATTGGTAACCATACTATTTTTTATCTCAAAGCGGCCTGATTTACGAATAAACTTCTTTGAATAATGGTGAACCTACATTTGAACAAATGAAAATATTTGTAGGCCTAGGCGTAAGCAAATTGACAATTTGAATCTGATGTTTAGCTACCCCTAGGTTGATAAAACCAGCACTAATTTCTATAAAATGAATATGTGTGTAAATATTGGGGCTTGTAAGAAGCTCTGCATTAAATAGCCTGGGCCACATTCTACTCTTTAATTTCTACTTTTGTAAATTTGGCAAAATGGTAAAATAGCCCATGGAAGTTGACTCCTAAATTTCATAAACTTGGTCAAAATTATATTTGCTGTCATGTTACTGGTACTACTAGAAATTCAGAAAAGTACATTCCTAGTTTCTGCATAGTTGGTGAAACAAAATATACGTAAAAATGTACTACTACAGTGAAACCTATATGCAGTGGCGTAACTAGGAATTTTGGACCCCGGGGCAAAGGGCACACATGGCCCCCCCTGCCCCCTCTATTGTTTGCTTACAATTGTTCAACATTCAATTCCTCAAAACTATACTTTTTCTTGTCTGGGTACACATATCTTCTGCAATTTTTGTTTTGAAGTGCTGAAATCTTCAATATACCGAGATTTACCATAATTGGTGTGCAGGAAATTTAGTTATTTTAAATTCGTCTGGAAATAAGAAATATTGTTTGCTTGTTCTTTCCTGTCATAAAATCCGCAAAAATGTCAATAACTCAATTATTGTTCGAGTAATTTCAGATGATAATAGAATTTTAAGTTTTTTTCCAGCTATATTGATAGGCATATTTTCATTATTTTTCGGTAATCGTTGAAACTTATTTATGATGATACAGCATGGGCCCCCGTGGCCGTGGGCCCCGGGGCGGCTGCCCCTGCGGTAGTTACGCCGCTGCCTATATGCATTGTTCCCAGATCTATCGTTTTCCTGGATGTATCTTTTATTTTTTCTAGCCCCACTCCCATATAATCAATGTTAAATTTTCCTGGATGGATAGTTTTCCTGCATGGATGGTTTTATTTTCCTGGTTCCTTGAAAAATGACTGATAGAGGTTTCACTGTATTGCATTCTTAATTTATTATGAAATTATACCTATTACCTGAGAGTGTATGGTCAAGGTCTTATTAAACCAACTACAGTAGGCCTACATAGGCCTAAAGTATGTAAATTATAAAAATGGTGAGTTGGAAGTTTCCCTAATCTCTTTTTTGTTTACCAAGGCCTATGGTAGCTTTCTCTGTATGAACACTTCTCGCAAGTTAGCGATCTAGTCGTAATTACTATCAATGATTGTAATTTGTGAATCAGTTGAATGAATGTTTAATTACCACTAACCTTGAGTTCTTTCTGTCGTCAGTTGGAGAGGACGAGACTGACGATGACGATTTAAGGGTGACAGACGCGGAAGTGAATTCCATTGATCCGATAACACAACAAACGATGGTGTCGCCTGTGAAGAATAAGATTTGTGGTCACTCGTATGAAAAGAGTAGTATTCTTCAACTGATGAAACATAAGAAGCGTCAACGGTTAGTATGGGAATTGCTAGAATGAATGAAACCTGTCTTATCTCTCTCTTATAATTTTTGTGTCTGGACTTCCAAAATTATATAGGCTTAACCAACCAGTTCTGCTTCTTTCGATGATGTTTTAAATCGTCGCTGACGTTGATATAAATTTCTGTCGGCAATAACAACCAGAAGTTATGTTCAATTTATGAGAATTTTGTAGAGTATTTTCTATTTAGTATTTTCAGTTTATGATAATTTAGTATTCACTATTCAGTATAGGCCTATATTTAGTAAACCAATTATGCATCCATAATTCTATTCCAAATAACCAATAGTGGTATGATGAACAAAACTCATTTTCGTTGCCCTAGCCTAGGTGTTAGATTACCAAATTTGAAATACAGGCCTACATATTTAGTTTGAAAGAAATAGCCATATTTTGAAAATTACACTGAGATACAGAATTCTCAAATTATTCTGATGGAAGACTTCTGTTTTTTTTCTCAATTGTGTTTCGTTTAGATCTGTAACGTGGGAAATTTGACTTGTAGTGTCTTCATACAGAAGTAAAAATGAATAGGTATTTAAACACCACTACAGTAAACCCTTGTTAATCCAAAATGCAAGGGACCTCAAAAAAATGATTTAGATTTATAAAAATTCAGTTCAACCAAAAAACTCCTTTTCCACAAAAATCGTCACACTTAGAATTAGAGCATTTTTATATTGCGCGCGAGAGAAAGCTATACCACTTGTGAGAGAAACCGCTTCACAGATCGTGTGTACTCGGCTAGCCGACAACGCACAATCATTATGTAACCCGTTTCCATTGGCTCTCGGCCGTCCCAAGTTAAATGAACGAGTGTTCCGAGCATAAAATAAATCTCGTGCTCGTAAAGGTCAGAGCGCACTCGGATGATACACTCAAAGCAGCGAACAGCTCAGCTAGCTTAAATCTGATTAGAAGAACTAGAAAATCAGGAACTGTGCCTACTATTGACTTCAATCATATTTATTATGTTCATCTCTCAATTAGCATGATTTGGTACCTATAAAATTTAATGTTCAATATAAAATGAATAATATACATTATATATAGGCCCTATATATTAGTGATGCCTTTGGATAACGAATCAGGAACCAGGATGATTCGTACCGGTAATTTAGTTCCAGGTTTTACAAAATTATTCGACAGGCGCAAAATGACCTTGTTGTCGACGCTCCTAAAAAACACCCAACATTCATTCAAAATTCAAAGCACATTCTTATATGCCGTGTACCATCTTTTTATCTATAATAATCTATTTCAGTTGCCCATACGTCGGTTGTCCAAATCGCAGCGAATTCACAGCTGATGATCTCGAAGAGGATATTGACCTGAAACAGATTCTCAAACGACAACGAACGCAACACTGAGTACATGGTGAACAGAACAGAGGTGCTCGTGTATTGGCGTCACTTGTTACGGTGCCATCTTAGCATCACCAAGTGTGCAGTTGCAATGTCAATTCGATTGTGTCTATTACTATTAGTTATATATCGATACAATGAAACCTCTATGCATCATTCCCGGATCTATCGTTTTCCTGGATGTATCATTCATTTTTTCTAGCGCTACTCCTATATAATCAATGTTAAATTTTCCTGGATAGATACCGTAGTTTTCCTGGATGGATGGTTTTATTTTCCTGGTCCCTTGAAAAACGATGGATAGAGGTTTCACTGTAATCATGTTTCATGACAAATACTCGTAATATTTTTATATCTCAGTTTAGCATATTTTGTTTAGCTATGTTTTTCACTCAATTATCTCTTTGACTATGTGTATTACAAGGGAATGATGCATAAAGTGGTGTATTCTCCCGTTACTTTCCGAGAATAAAATTACCTTGTATATTTATAAAATAATTGTAGGCCTATACATATTTTCATAATTTTAGTCCATTTACTGCTATTGGTATTTATTCTCACATTTTTAGCAGTAGGCCTACGTCAAGACCAACTACTCGATTATACTTATTCAATTGCCTTCGGATGTAAGTACCTAGTTCAACGCACCCATCGCTCAATCTTTTTAAACATAGGATACAGTTTTTTCGATTGGCTTATAGAATTTGTTGGTGAATTAGAAAAACGTATTTCAACCAGAAATCGAACCCAGTTACTTTAATGCGGGTAAACGTCGTGACCTCTGAACCACTGCAGCACTGGCTTCATACGTCCTCAAGACGATCAAGGTTTCTTGATAGCAATATTGTACATCTCGTGTAAAGGCATGAGCAATATTTGCTGCTATGTAGTGTAGACAGTGTTGCTACCTAGTGGTAACAGCAGTTAACAACAATCTCACCTAGCTTTCTGGTCGTGCATATGCACAAGTTGTTGTTATTACAGCAAATATTATTTCTTATCATATTTTCTTTCCTCTTATTATTTTTGCTTTTATCAAAATCCTTTTCTTCTAGCAGAATAACAGTTCTAGCCTGATAGTGTGTAAACTTACCTAATACTGAGCGTATCTGTTGAATAGGTTTGTGAATAAAAGGCACTTGGGCACTTCATTGTCTGATTTTCTGCCATTCGATATTGTAGCTCAACATGCGTATTGGTAGAAACTAGAAACCTAGTCAGTCGATGCCTTGTCATGTGACATTACTCTTTTCTCCCATTGGTCAAATATTGGCAATATTGTAGACAGTTTTTACTCTGAGCAATTATTGTATGCCATATCAATAATGTGTGAAGAGGATAGAGGGATTGTGTTTTGTGAGCATCTTACTTTGCATCAATAACTGCCTCCATTAATTGCTAACAATTCCTTTAACGTCTAAAGGGCCTTTAAATAACTGAAAACTGATTTGTACATCACTCTAAGACAGCTATCAAAAAGTTCCTGTCGCTGTTATATCCTGAAATTTTGAAAAACCAATTGTCTAAAATTATCACTACCCTAGACATGAATATTTTTTTTTTTTTTTTTTTTATTGCTTCAAAAATTACACATAAATTACAAAAACGACATTCACGTGGCATTTCCACAAAGCCCCATAAGGGCTTAACTGTGGCGTTCTAACAGATTTAATTGAATGAAAAGAAATGTCTTCCTTCGTACAAATTAATGAATTATGTGAATCATATTATATGAATTTAATTAATAAATTATATGAGAGGACGTTACTTGACTTGAGTACACATCAAATAAAAATACAAAAATATAATAATACACTGGATCATAACAGCTATAATATGTCGGTGATGAATAATTATTAAGAAAAATAACGAAAATAATACTTGAGCAGCAGAATAATCAGAAAACAAATAAATACAAGGTAAAATTATTAGGATCAACTATATGAATAATTCAACAATGGTCGGTACATGCACCATCCATATTGGAAAGAATGAAAGTTTTAATTTCTCGTAAATATCGTAAAATCGTATTTCTCGTAAAATTTCTCGTCAATATAAATTGTAAAGTAACAATATTAAAATACTGTATGCAAATTTAACTACTTTTAATTCCAACTATTATCCAGGTACACCTAATGCCATGGAAACTGACAGCATTTCCACACATTTTACGTTTGAAATAAGAATAAAGAAATTGCCAGAACTCGAAATACACCAACAAATAAACTTTTGACATTTCCAGTTGCTTTATTCAGGCATCATACTCATGTGCAATACAAGCCCTTAACGTTTTAATGCATTCTATTACTGTGAAAAAAAAATGCTTGAAAATACAACACTTGCATAAAATTGGGGTTGCTGTTCGGTCAAAAATTTGTAAACTATGACGAAAATGCCATATTGAAAATCAATCGAAAATATTGGATAATTAGGATTTACGATGAATGTAGAATCGAAATAATGATATTGATTATCGATAGAAAATATCGAGATTGAAAGGCAACCCCAGATAAGATGAAATGTAGATTTGTCAATTTATTTTTTTGGAAATGGATGAAAATTTAAATTCAAAACATGTTTCATGAGTGACAATGGTGCCTGTTTGGAGCCAGCACTCAGCAGTTTGTTTATTGACACACATGAAACTAAATCACAATTTGTTCTGTTTTTAAAAAGTTTGATAAAAAAAGTCTGACATGTTTGTTGATATAGGTAATCACTTGACCAAAAGATGTCGGAGTTTTGTTTTCAAATGATTTTCAATGACAATGAGTACATAGGTAGGCTTCTCATTCAAATGGTTCTTGAAGTGTTTGACGAATTTCCGTCATTTTCATTTACTGATGGCCGAAACCTCTCGCCGAAATCAGGGATTCAGTCGCGTCGGAGCGCACTGAAACATCATTCAGGAGACTGAGGTTTGATTCCTGCCTCCGTCAATCATCCTGACAGAGGTTTTAATAGTTTCTCTCAAGTCAAATACAGGAACGGTTTCTTGAGCAAGGATCCAGCACGTTGAGAGAAAAAAATCCTGTCAGGGTATTTTAAAACATGCGAATGATCATAATTTGTATTTGTATTTATTAGCAGTTTTAAGAAAACAATAAGTACATCTGGATAAACATTGTCGAGTAAAAAAAAATAAAATCAACATGAGATGAAGTCATCTATACAATAGAATTGGTTTTCCATTAAAAATTCTTTTAGCATTGATTTAAAAACCAGCCTGCTTCTTGCATTTGTTATGGAAAGTGGGAGTTTGTTGAAGAATTTTCTACCAGTTTGAATCACGCCCTTGGCAGTGGGTGTTCAGACGGCAGAACTCCTGGACAAGCAAGTCCGCTCCTCTAGTTCCATACTGGTGTTGAGGTTTGTTGAAGAGATGTTGATTTTCTTCAACGAACCAATAATACATCAAGGTGCAAGATTCAGAATTAATAAACACTTGGACAGGTGTAGACAATAACCGTAATCGATATGATCGAGCAAAATTCTGTGAAAATACTTGTGAAAGATAATTTTTGTATAAAAATTAAAACCAAATATTTTCAACAATTGATTTTTCTCTCCGCAAATCAAATCATACAAGTAACATGAACCTCGTTGAAATATCTATCAAGGATCGACGGTATTTTATAAAATACTTCACTGAACGTCAGTTAGCAGTTTTCACTGCAATATGTTCCAACGGAAAGTCAATACGATAGTTTATATGTCAAGTTGACGCTGAATATGTTACGCTGAGGTTGGATCTCCCTTAATAGCTGGCCATAACACCTTCCTTTCAGCTGCCCCATAACGTGATCAAATAAACTTTCATTTCATCTTTCGAACATGCATGCAGTTCCTCATTCCCAGGTACCAACAGATATTAGTTGACATTTTGGTGGAGGTGCCGTCTTTGGCGTGGTATCGCAACATTTCGATTTTCATTATTAAAATACAATATTTCAGTAATGTCAATCAGGAATAGGCGTACACCTCTATAAGAGAAGCTCCATTACTTTGATATCAAAAGTCGCATCCCATAAGGGAAAGCAGGGAAATGTATATTAGGGCCTATATGTTTATTCAAAATGTTGAAATATTGTATTTTTTGAATGAGCAAAGTGAAGGCTTAATTTCACCTTATTAGAAAACATTTTCTTCTTTCGTGCTCCACAGGTCAAACGAAAGTACAAATTCAGTTGAAACTTGACACACACAATTAGTGTCATCATCCATTTCGATACTGTATATATTTTTTCCATTGTTTTGTTATAATTACTTGAGGGGGGACAGCACTGGAAATTCTAAATTCCACATTTTACACCCGATCGAGTAGATTTTTTTTATTGTGGTCCCACATTACTACCAGAAAAATATACAAAATATAAAGTCACATTTTTTTTCTCAATTTTTTTTTTTCTAATTAAAACATATATTTTGTCAATGGTCACGGAAACACTTTTTTGTGAAAAACGGCTTGAGAAAAGTAGTTTTGAAAAATCTCAGTCTTCTTGAAAGTGCATTCGACAAAATTATGCATCGGTGTCACTTGAAATTTTTTTGTAGGAATGACAAATTTATCTATTTCACACTTTTTTTCAAGTTTTTCAATTGTTTTCTTTTTCAACAATTATTTTAGGCATGATATTATCAAGATATACTGTTGTTAATGCATAACTTTGTTTATCATCTAGTTCATGAAATATACAAAAAAAAATGTGCAATTCCATCCAGTAGAATCGATTTCATTTACTTCTCCCTTCCAAAATACGTTGGAAAAAAAGATGACGAGAAAACAGCCATCAAACATTCAACTGTATTCCGTTCTGCAGCTAATTTGGTTGGACACTATATGATTAAGAGTCAAATATAAAATATACTTATTCTTATTACTTATTCACATTATTTCTTCAGTAGCCCAAAAAGAAGATATGAAATAAATTGATCATCAAAAAAAAAGGTAAATTCCAACAAATGGACATATTTTCAGTGTTGTCCCCCCTTGGATTAGTTTGATATTGTCATTCTTGATTTTGTTTCGTAATTATCTGTCATCTACATTTTCATAAAATTCTCACCATTACCCATTCATGTATTGATTTTATTACGCTGTATCATTTTGGTATCCCGTATTGCAGACAGCCGTCTGAATAAAGACTTTCTCTTTGAGGGGCAATCAACCCACCACTTCTGAGAAGACCCATTTTGAAGTTCAACAGAACACATAAGAATAACCCAGAAAAGAAAATTTGGAAAAAATATTTCTTACTTAGCTATAAATTCACATTTTCTTGGAATTTTAATATAATATTATTAATGATGATACACATTATAATATTATTGCAAAGTTTTTTCAAAATTGTCTAATGACGTTGAGTAATTATTTTCAATGGAACGATAGAATTCCCTTTGTGGTAACCCGTCTAAACGATCCCAACTCTTCACCCTAGTTAGGGAACAATGACGTTGGTCGAGTTGGTTGGTATTCGATGTTGATAAAAAATGTTTCATTCCTTATGAAAGTTGGCAGTTCTAATTGACCATCCTCATGCAGCCAGTTACCAACTGTTGGTACCAACTACGATTGTCATAACTTTCTTGCAGAAGGATAACTTATAGAAAAATGCAGCATATGCTTTGTAAGATGCGCTAGATTATGTGTGAAATCTAATGGAATGCTGTAGTGTGTAGACACAACTTGATATCGAATCTTCTTAACTAAATACCTCTCCCGAATAACCTAGCTGTTGGTGGGGTCCTTAAGCAAACTCAATGCATTCCCGATTTATCTATTGATTATTTCAATGTGATTTTCACTTGTTGAGTTTTTGGGAATCGATTTAGTGAAATATTAGTTAGTTGGTAATGACTTTTTAACGGTACGAGATATCAAAATTCTAATATAGAGGAAACAGATACTTCAAATACCTTCAGGATGGTATAAAATATAACCATGGAACTAAAGTCGCATAATAATTGTCAAGGGTAAACGGCTTAAAAACACGTTCATTTAGCTGTATATTTACGCTTGACAATTATGCAATATGTGTTGAATAGTTTCAACTTATACCGGCTTGAAGGTATTGAAAGAATCTGTGCATCCTTTGCATTACAATTTTGAAACCTAATACCGTTCAAAAGTTATCACCCAATAACTGATATTTCGCTAAATCGACCCCAAAATGCACTTTCAATAGATTTTATTAATTGAAATAAAAAATAATCGATAATTTGTATATTCGATACGGAGCATCCAATTCATGTACAATTTTAGAATTATTGTATCATGTACCTATAAATTCCGTACAAATTTGAATTTATTCGAAGAATATTTTTTTCCCTTTTTTCCCTCCCGGGTTATTCTTATTGGGTTTCTCAAAATTTCGAAATTTTTCTTCTCAAAAATAGTTCAACTGATTGCGCTACGAAACTATTCACTATCAAGTTAGATAATGGCATATGTGCAAGCCAAGTTTCATCAGAAATTATTCTTCTTGTTGGCATGTGGAGCGAGGCAGAGAAACAAAATCACGTTCTTTTTTTCGAGTAGGTCTACGATAAAATTGAGTTCGCTTCGCTCATTCAACAAAACCTGTCGGAGATGCATTTTCGTTTTGAATTTGAATAACATGGTCATTTCGCATTCGATTGTTGGTGCAAATGATTTATTATGTCTGCCTACTTTTCAATATACAAAATATATGTATTAAAATAGCACAAGTTTATATGTCGATAACTATGCAAAATCAAAGATATGCCTATAATGTAACAAAAAATAATTGTACTATCTCATTTTTGTATTGATAAAATGTTTTCTCAGATACAATGCAATCTGTTGAAAATATATTTTTTCCTCATTCTTTGAGGAATTGGATATTCTATTGAAATATAGAATTGAACTAGGTTACTCACAGTTGACGAACTTCATTTTACACATGAGTCATTAACTGAGAATGACCTAGTTCTGCTGTGATATAAAGAAACAATTACAATATTTTCATTGTGTGTCTTCAAGAAAATAAAGTTCTGCAATAAACACTTTGAAGTGGTCGATTCCATTTTTTATTAAACTTGACAGCAAACAAATACACAAGAGATAGCATGATGATTAAGGTGTTACAACTAATAATATTATTTACAGTATTTCGTTATGGAACAGTATAAGGTTTTTCAAGACAGCTTTGAGTTGCAGTCCCAACATCGAAAAACCACTTGAAACTTTGAATCGTTTTTTTTTCATATCAAAATTCTTCATTCATTATATAAAAAAATAGTGCACAGAGTTTTCAAAACATTAAAAATTTGGCGTCATTTGAATGGTAGACTAATTTAAGAAGTTTCAGAATAAAAAACAAATAAGCTAATATGGAGAGCTAAACAATTGTATTTTAAAAGTTCGATTGAAAATTCTGGAAGCAATTTTAAAAATATTTGACAAAATATCAATCAAATTATTAGCAAGAGAGAAAAGATGTTAGTTGATGAAATTATATGTAAAAATCTTGGGAAAACTTATTCTGACCTTCATATTGCTAATCGATTCGTCAATACTTTCATTGATGAAAGTGTTTGGTGAAAATGAGACGTTGATTTCCTTATTAATCTTTATCTTCCTTTTCTTCGATTAACGATGATATAACAAAAAATCAGCTGTATTGTTATTATTTTTCTACTGTTCTATTGTACTTATTGTTTGACAATAATTATGCGATTTGAGGAGAAACTCAGACGAAAATCCCATCTTTGATAATATTAATGCTATACCTTTCAAATTTAGCACATAGACGACTATCAATGCAAAAACGCGTTGAAAAATTGACAATATACGTAAATATTTGGTACTTGGGAATTTTTCAATAATGACATTTATAATTTGAGTTATTACTCGAACAAAAACTGTTTCGAAGCATATTTTTTCCAACGAATATGTTGATGAAGTATTGTTGAAAGACTGTCATATCATTTTTTTCTTATATCCTAATTATTTTTCAAGATATTATTTTTTTTACCATGTGATACTTTGAAGATATAATTTTATGTGAATTAATTGAATGTGAATAAATTAGAATTAATTTTGTGTCTATACATTGTTAGATGAGTTATCCAAAAGGGGATCTGTAAAAGGTGTCCTTTAAAGTGTAACAATAAACACTAAACAAAAATCAAGACAATTGAAACTTTTGTATGGACGTTGCACAAAAAACAATTGCATGATTTCTGAAAAAAAATGTATTGCAGTTAATGCCCTCCATAGATTGACAATGGTAATTTCTTACTTTATTAATTAATATGCGAAATTACGGGTTGAAGACAGACAGCTTGATGCACACTGCCACTAAATAAATTATTTCAGCATAATTGGTGATATTTTTTAATATTTTGAGAATGATTAGTTAAATACACATCCAAATCAATAACTATTTTTTTTCAGGGGAAAATGATAAAAAATTTCACTTGAGTCTCTCTTTTCAAATAGTTATAACTTAAACCATCTTGATGGTATGGAACATATATTACAATTCTGATATCTCATACCTTTCGAAAGTTATCACAAAAAACTGACATTCCACTAGGTCGACTCTCGTGCACTCTTTTAATAATTATGTTCGAAAACGAATAATTCAAATATTTTAATGTTCTATTTATCATTATTTAAATGTTCGGGCGAAGGGTTGAAGAAAAGTGACTTTTATATATTTTTAGACTGAATAAACCAAACGAGATGGTCAATATCCGACTTGTTAAAAACTCGACCAACCACTCGATCGTTTATTTTATAAAGATCTTCCAGTTTCTGTGGTGTTTTATAAACAGATCAACCATCTCCATAGATCATACTTTCTACAGATACAATTAATTATATTCATTTTCGAACACACTGGTTCAGCTGTTCGGTAAAACAATATGCCTATACTCACTTCCGAGTCGGTGGGTCAACTCCTCAGTGTGATTCACGCAATAGAATTGACATGTCGTAAGAACTGTAAATATTATATTGATAAATGATCAATATGATTCTTCCTAATATTTATGTGAAAGTTTATGAATTTACCGAAAAAAATGAAATGAAAGAAGAACCAAAAATATCGTGTGAACAGATACAACCAGACACCATGTATGCAGCTTCATGTGATCCGGGAGGTGAAGGGGCATATCAGACCTGGTTCGCTCCACGCCATCGTCCATCTCCACAGGAGTTTTTCGTGGTTTCCCTATTTAGTCCAGGGTAATGCTGGGATAGTTCTCACAATATAGGTCACGATCGCTTCCTTCCCACTATCCTTCCCATTACCTTAGAAACCTTCATCTCACCATCCCATAATCTCATTCATCATTCATCTGACGCCAATAGATCTTAACCATCATTTCAGTGCGTCTTTAAACCAAATATAAAGAAAAAATAGTCAAAAGGACTGACTACTATCCTTTACTGTCTTTTGTAAGGATCTCTACTGACATCTACTCCGACAGTGTTACCCTTCCCCCCCCCTGAAAATCTACACAACCAAGCTATGTATAAGCATGACCCAAGTTGTTCTTGGCACGAGTAACAACAATATAATACAATAGGTGTTCCGTTTGACCAACGTTATCTCGGCTGACGTGCTATATTAAGAATATTAATATCACTTTCTCATTTCTTATCAATATGCCATTGTAGTGTGCATTATTTTGATTCAACTGTTGTCATAAGGAGTATAATAAAATCTATAATGAAAAGTTCATCTATGTTGACCTGTCTGATAAAGTTTATTTACACTTGTTTTGAAGTCAAGTGGTAGGCCTATTAGCTGTGCTCATCAGCAGCTGATTAGTGTGTGATCGTGGTTGTTGTTCTTACAAGATTTTCAAGTGGTTCGTATATACGAGGGAAAGTATAAAAACGCTGTTAACCTGGTTGTGGAGACGTATTATTTCGTGTCAATCTGATAATTGACAACTCAATCTTGGAAAGTGAAAAGCTAGGTTGAAGAAGAAGAAAAAATAAGAATACTTTTTATAAGAATAACGACGATAATTATTGGTAAGTCAATAATGATTGCATACAGTTCGATATGACTTGGAAAAGATTCTGGATAAAATGAATGTGTATAAATAAGAATGTGTATATATAGGCCTATATACATTCATTTCCATTTCCGTCCAAGTGGATTAACAATGTGAAATAGAACATTTAAAAGTGAATCATATGGAGAGTCAAGGATAAAATAAAATTGAAATATTGAAATGTAGAGTGATAATAAAAAGGTATAAACAAAATAACAAACATAATATGAACTTAGCAATGTCTTAAGTGATACCGCTTTCAAAATGTGGGTCTGAACACATCCAAAATTTTAGAGACAAATTTAAATAAATGAACGAATTAATTTGAATATATATAGCGAAATACAAAACATACCAGACATACAAACATAACATTGTACAAATAATCTATATCTATTATAAGGGCTTACTAGACAACATCAATATAAGCTTCAATTATTTAAATGTATATAAACTCATTATATTATGTATATATTCATTTATTTATTTTTTCATCTCACTTTGTAAACCATACTTTTCTAAGAAGTATCTTCAAGAATGTTTGGTCCTGATCATTATACCATTCAAAATTTACCCATGTACAGAATTTGAATATTATGTAACTCCAACTCAAGGAGGTTAGATACTAATAGTCTACTATATATAATATATAGAATATATAATATATATTAATATATAATATATATAATATATAATATATACTATATAGAATACTAATTAGTATCTAACCTCCTTGCTCCAACTATACATGAAGTTGGGAGTAAGCGCAAAGATAATTTATATCAAAGTCTATAGAGTTTTTTTTACAAATCCAGCTGGATCAAGGAGGTTAGTACCTAACCTCCTTGAGCTGGATGCATAAAGTACGATTATAACATATAACAGGCATTTTTCAGACCAAATCTCAGTGAACTCGTCTAGCAGAGATATATTTTGTGCAATTGTTGTAATAAAGAACATAATAATAGTTGTTGAGGTCGAGAAAAGTGATGATCTTTGATAAAAGTAGTTTCATCGGGTGTCGAAAACTACCGTATTGTGGAGTGTACAAGTTTATGATAAATTCAATTAGATTTCGAAAAATACTCTCTTATAGATATTAGCAACCCGAAATTTTGAAATAAAATTATTTATTCAGAATAAAGTTAGGGTACGGAGAGAAACCAGTGAGTAGACGTTGATTTAAATGAGTTAAACAAGGATTATAAACGTATTTATTTTCAAATTTTTTGAAGTCTATCCATCATAACTTCACAGTATGGGAGAGTTACGAGTCTTTGCTAGTCGATTCGTTTTTTTTTATATATATTACTTTAATAAATACACATAAATGAAAAATTCGACATTCACTTGTCAATTTCCACAAAGCCCCATAAGGGCTCAACTGTGGCATTATAACTGATATAATTAATTGTCTTTCTTCGTACAAATGAAATAAAAATTTGTTACAAATGAAATAAAAATTTGTTACTTGACGTATTTGAAATATGAAATAAAATACAATAATATATATAGTCACTAGATCATATGGCTATTTTGATGTGATTAGTAATAATATCAAAGCAAATGAAACGCTAACCGGGCTAAATTTTGAAATATCAAAATATTATAATATGAGGATAATTTAATTAGGATATTTCCCTATCATTCAACATGCAATCTCCAAATACCATGCGTTTTATTATATAACAGACAAATCAAATGTACTAAAAGTAATGCCATTCAATAAACAGAATGGTTTTATTATTTGAGATCAAGATATTATGAATAGAATCATTCCACCCCTTCACGATAAGAGTCACACTTGTGAAACCCATAAGGTACAAAAAAAAAAAATGTGGAAATTAATATAGGTATCCATTCTCAGTTTTTAATTAAATATTGGTTCAATCAGTTGGGAAAAATCAGTTAAAATAGTTTCTTTTTCACCAAAATGAAGTAAAAAATGAAAAAAATGAAGTAAAAAATGAAGTCAAAATGACCACTTGATATTTCTTTCAAGTGCTGTAACTTCGGCGAGAAAATAAAACATTGTTTCTCATGAAATTTCTTTTCAATAATAAAGTTCTATAAAGTTTCTATAAAGTTGACCGCAATTTCTCCAATGTAGAATCATTTTCAAAACTAGTTGTTGCCTCTGCTGGTCAAACGATGGATATAGACTTTGAGTAATTATTTTGATATTTCAATCACAAAATCAATCAAAGACATTTCTACTCGATTGATATCATTCGATAATCCCTCGTCTAATAATAATTATGGTCAGTACGCTTTCCACGTTTTGAAGTGCTTAACGACCCCACCAGTAGCTATAGTTTATAACTATAGTTTATAATGAGCTGGATATAATAAAGCGATAAAATGAGTTGAATAAGGGAGAAATCAAGACGTTAAAATCTGTGTTTTATTCGGGATTCAAGCCCACGCTCGAATCAACATAATTATCTCAAGCATTGTCTTAGCTGAATGAGCCACGTGCGGCAGGAACTTCCTCACGCTTATCACAGACGGTAGATAAATGTTTATAAGTATATCTCTATCTTGTATGCGCTTATTGTAATCAAAATGAAGCCGGTCATTAAACTCTTGACATTTGGTCAAAACAATTCACATGGAATCAGATGGTTTCCTCGGTCAAAGTTTACAACAAAGAAGATTTGGAAATGCTATTAATCTGAGTAACCTATGGCCCTGCCTCCTTTCTGTCTCTTGACCAATGATAGTGTCTATTGTACACGTGCTTTCATTCGTAATATTCTGAAGTGAATATATAATTCGCCAAGTATATCAACCGTTAGATTGGTCGCGGTATATCATACTAATAAAGTTTTTTCTAACTTTTGTTTTTAACTCTTCAGGTATTTATAACTAAAGGCCTTAATCGCGAATAACATGCTATCCCACTATGTGCATGATTATATATATGTTTTAAAAAAATTATATAAATATATATATATATATATATATATATATATATATATATATATATATATATATATATATATATAATTGTAATTGAATCAACTCTAAATCATCTTTTCTTAATATGAAAGTTGATTGGACTATGCATTTACGTCAATTAAAATGAAAAAATATCACTCCAGCACATTTCACCGTATGAATCGATCTATAGTTCCAACTTTCGTCCGTTTTTCGTTCCTTGAATCGTAGTCATATAGCCTACCTGAACTTGATTGATGTTTTGAAGAAAGATTTTTCAACAATTTAATCAATATACGTAATATATTTTATATTATCCGACTGATATTTCAAGTTGTTCTGTAAATATAGTATTTATAGTTCACAATGATCAAATGTTTACCTTTCGTACTCAATGCTGTACGTTCAAAACAGAAATGCAATTCAAGTTCTAATGTGGTTGGCTCTTAGTTCTTATTTTCGAAACGTTATTACTTATTCAATTAATAGAAGAAATTATTATGACTCATCGTTATTTAATGTAGATTTTAATTTAATTGATTATATACAGCTAACAATCAATTGAATAATTGACAAACATAATATGTTTGCCAATTATTTTCAATTTTCAGTCCAAGAATCTTATATAATATTTCTAACCCTCGATTTACAGAACATGAAATTATTTTCCCTTCGAGTTTCAACGAAAGCAGAGTGTGTATTGTTAGCCTAATGTTTATTAAATTACAATTTCAAGGATCAAAAATGATTGTGAGACCATCAATCTTAGCGGCATTAGTTCTGATCTCCGTCACTACTGGGGTGACAGCGCTCGACAACGGCTTGGCCAGGACTCCACCAATGGGATGGCTTGCCTGGCAAAGATACCGCTGTATCATAGACTGTGAAAAATATCCAGATGAATGTATCAGGTAGTACATTACAATATATTTTTACACTTGTAAAACTAAACTAGATAAAAAATACTCATGACGTAGTATATTAAGCCACATCAAGGCACGTTTACTCTCGAGCTTTGTGCTATGAGTAACATGCTTTGTGCAACCGACAACAAGCGCTGACCAATCGGAGAGAGAGTTTCTCCCGGTTGCATGTACACGTGCAACATGCGTCAAGAGATCAACTTGGTTTATCTTTGCTTCTGTTTTCTTCTTGCAACTGCGCTGAGACCAACAATACGTCACGATATTCATCACGGCCACTTGGTTTTTGAACTGTCAGAACCAACTTTTCGACTGATATTTATGCACGAGATATTATATCAGTTTTTAACACTCTTATTTGAATAATTGATGATCCAACAGTATCATATAGATTGATTGGATACATATGGTGTGAGTTTGAATATTTTTTCGTGGTAACATAACCACAATTGGAAGTCTAGCTATGGCGTCGTCACGGCGCTCAACAGTACATGTATTCGTGCGCTGAGCGCATGTTGCCGGTTGCTCAAAACATGTTGATCGTATCACAAAGCTCGAGAGTAAACGTATCTTAAACCTAGTATAGTAAGCTTACGTACCTTCACAGTTTACTGTCAATATCACAGCCTTCTTTATTCAGATCATTCTTTTCTGATAAGAGACTGTCTTATCCAATCAAGAAAGCTGTCGTCAATATATACGAGCTAAAACGAGCAGACAATGCACAAATACACTCATTCGAGTCAATTTGTAAACATAGAAATGAAATGATTGACTTTCAGTGAGAAGCTAATCAAACGAGTTGCTGATTTGATGGTGTCTGAAGGATATCTTGAAGCTGGTTATGAGTACGTCATCATCGACGACTGCTGGTTATCGCCTGACAGAGATGCAGACGGTAAACTACAACCAGATCCTGATCGGTTCCCAAGCGGCATCAAAGCCCTTGCGAAATATGTAAGTGCCAACCAAAGACCTTTATATATTTTACTTCGTAATGGTGCCAACAATATGCCACTTACCTCCTTAACACATGAACAACTTTATTCATATTTGAATACTAATAATATTTATATGATATATATGTTTATATTATTATATTTTTATGGGGTGGTAAGATTGCTCTTGTGGTGCTCCGTCCAAACGATCCTACCTTTCATTCATAGCCTCAATTGGGGAACAATGATTTTGTATTAAGTTTCGTTGTTATTAATAATATATATATAAATATATATATATATATATATATATATATATATATATATTTATTTATATATATATATATATATATATATATATATATATATATATATATATATATATATATATATATATATATATATATATATATGTGTGTGTGTGTATAAATATATATATATATATATATATATATATATATATATATATATATATATATATATATATATATTCATTCATTCATTCATTCATTTAAAGAGCAGGTGATTATCGATTTATGAAGAGATGATAAAAGAGGAAGAAAGTTAACAAAAACCCAAGCCTTTTGCGGACTCGAACCCACGCCCGACGATTACTTCCATTTCTGAAGCGGTGCCTCAAATGACTGAGCTACCGACGGCGGTTGGATGTTTTTTCATGACGTCAGTAGGCGGGGCAAGTCGTCAGTTTTCAACGAAGTGTTTTTATTGCATTGTCTCAGGTTCACTCAGTTGGTCTGAAGTTCGGCATCTACGAAGACTACGGTAACTTCACATGTGCCGGCTACCCAGGAGTTCTGGGACACCTGGAGATTGATGCTCAGACGTTCGCTGATTGGGACGTCGATTACGTCAAACTGGATGGTTGTTATGCCGATCCTGCTGACATGAACGACGGTATGCGAAAGTTCAAATAAAATCGGAAAATTTGAGTTAGAAATTGACAGAAGCTATGGAAGTTTTACCTTCAGATAGGTGGTGAAAATCAAAATTTTCAAAAAAAAATACTTTCACATTTTTAGTTCAAATGGAAAAGATGAACTTGATATTAATTTCATAAATATTAATTGTATGTTGATTTGGTATCACATATACCACATTGACCATTTTGGAACCAATAGCGGAACGCACTCCTAAATACAATATAAACGAAAATTGTAACCAAAAAAAAAACTGTCAACAACGTAATATTTAAAGTTTTAATCAACGTTCGTTGAAAATAAGAGTCCGCTGTATTTTGTAACTCTTCACAAATTCCACTTTTCAACACTAGCATCAGCGTATCGGTATAGGCCATACCTGCAACTTCTTATGTCGAATAATGCTGTGATGATGTATGATCAATGTATAATGATGTATGATGATGTATAATGATATTGATGCTTATTAAACGTTGCAGGATACCCTGAATTCGGAAAATATCTCAATCAAACGGGTCGACCTATGATCTACTCATGCAGTTGGCCGGTTTATCAAGAAGAAAACGGCATTCCGGTGAGACTCCTATAATGAAATATGTTATATTGTATATTAAACTAGCCTAAATGTAACTCCCACCTATCCCCACGCTCTTCCTCCTACAATTGTTATCTAAATTACCCACAAAAATGTGTTCATAATATAAACGATAACGCGAAAAATATATGTGATCCACTTTAAATATTGTTACGGGTAATTGATATCATGATGAAAATTATCAAGTTGATTTATTGATTTCACTATGTACTACATTGTATTGTGAATTGTTTATGTAAGTACGTTTGATGTGGTTGCTATGAGATACTCAATTGTTATTTATTACTTTAAAATTGTATCCGTCATGCAGCTTAAGTTATATCAAAGACAATGGTAAAATTTCTGCTGACAAGATTTGATTTGAATTACATATATTTTTTCAGTCCTATTCAATAATACTTCTTCCAATCCTATAAGTAAAACTGAAAAAACATTACATAATACTTCAACCACAGCCCAACTTCACGCTGATGAAAGAATTCTGCAACTTGTGGCGTAACTACGACGACATCGACGACTCCTGGGCGAGTGTGTCCGACATTGTTGATTATTTCGTGAGAAAGCAGGACGATATCGCACAGCACGCCGGTCCAGGACATTGGAACGATCCTGACATGGTACGTAGACCTACAGTTTATTGATTACGAATAAGGATTATAAGGCCATTTAGGTGAGAGTTCAGTTTGAGCCTCGCATGCCTGATAGTAAAATAATGAATAAATAAAACGATCTTAATTTTTGTCACGGGTCGACTTTTATGACTTATAACTGAAAATGGTGGAATCTGTATTTCTCATTCCCTTTGTTGAATGTAGACACCGTACATATTTTTTTTTTTTAATTATATAAGCTTTACACTTACTTGGAATATCCATGCAGATTCTTGCTCAAGCTGGGCTAAGAAACTGTGTAGGGTAAACTTTATGCCATTAATGGGCAAAACTTGACCTGACGTGACCAAAACGAAGAAATCTGCAGCTTGAAAATTGAAAAAACGCATTAAATCGTGTGATGAAGATGCATTTAATTGAGGTAACCAAGATCTATGCACAAGCATACACCATTTTCAGGCTCAAAAAAATAATAAGTCCACTATTCGTGTGAAGCTATTACCTTTTACCTCAATTTTATATTGCACTTTTATTCAACATCTAAGTGTTGAGGCAAAAATGTTCTCCATTGATTTGATATATTTGAATTAGGCATTCAACAACCCTCCATATGTATATGAATATGTATTTAATTATCTAGATACGCTCAAAGTGTATCTGAAGTTTTTTCGTTTATCTCTCTCTTTCTCTCTCTCTTTCTCTCTCTCCCTAGAGAGTTCGTGAATGATGACATATAGGCCTAAAGTATTTAATAAATTATAAAAGAGGTTGCATGCAAAATCCTTCATCATATGAATTGAAAAAAATAGTAGCACCTCGATTTTTGAGAACGTTTTTGTGTGGAACATTTCATACATTTTTACACAACCTCTTATATTCATCAATTCTTTCTGAACGCAAATCTGAAGCCAGACGGAAGTGGGCTCAACTCCCACCGTGGGAATTTTTTGTTGCATAGGCCTAAGTCCTTTCAACTCTGATCACTCAATCCATCCATCATATGCCGCTCATTCGTACCCCCATCCAACCTAGCTGTTCGTTGGGTCGTTGAGCATCATTGAAAAAAATGCATGGGTGATTTGCAATCACTAAAACAAGGGCTCTATTTCGTCTAAAATTCATTTTATTCATTTCTTTTCTGTCACTACTAACGTTGTTTACTCATTAAAGGACATACAAACTCTGAAACGATATTTCAACGAATGCTGACGATACTAATATCCCTCATTTTGAAGAAAACTAGAAACTACCATCTCAATTTCAGAAATTATAATAAATTAATTTGTCCTCTAGGACCCAATCCTTTTTCTCAGCCGTGACGTAGACATTACTCGATCTGTTTATATTTCTATACAGAATCGGTAATGCCTAAGTCATGACTCATGGTCTCTGGGGGGTAAGAAAAATAATTAAAACTTCTGAAATTGAGATGGTGACTTCTAGTTTTCTGTGAAATTAGGGAAATGAATATCGTCATCAGTAAATAAAATGTAGTTTCAGGATTGTGATGTCCTTAATAAATGTAAAATTCACCTGTCGAGAGGTTATTTCCCGCAGAGACACGCCTGAAGTCAATTTGTGTTGATTTAATTTCAGCTTCTTATCGGTGGTTACGGCCTTACTGTTGACCAGAGTAAGGTACAAATGGCTATTTGGACAATACTTGCTGCACCACTACTTATGTCGAACGATCTGAGTTATGTTCGTCCCGAGTTCAAAGCAATCCTTCAGAACGAGAGGATCATAGCAGTCAATCAGGACTCGCTGGGCATTCAAGGCAAACAAGTACTAGAGGTGAAAATAATCTTATATATTCTCTAATATAGGCAGATGATTTAAAATTGAAAGTTCAGTTCCCATTTTCATCAACTTATAGTAACTAAAGAGTTCATTCTTTTATTATGATTCGAAGTTTAGCGCGTTACATGAAATTGAACAAATTTGTATAGCACCACGGAGGTACCACCTTGTCTTTAGTGCTATTATGAATTATACATCATTACAAATAATAATAAAATCTGGATCGATAATACAGTACAGCGAGTAACACATTAAAATAACCAGTTTTTCTTCACACGCGGACATGATGTAGACAAAAAATAAGTATGAACATTTTTAAATGATGCAATGATAATTCAAAATATCAATATTTCAAAATTGCACTTCAACCATAGTTGTCAAACTTACTATAATTCATTTACCATGCTATTATTTGATTATTTAAATTCTAGTGTTGGGATGAACGAAAATATGATTTGTCCAAGTAACACTGTTAGCAAATTGTTTTTTTCCAGGATGGACGAGGAATTTGAAAAAATGTATTCACATGCCATGACCGCATGTAATTACCAGTATAAAAACGATAATTGAAAATATTCCCAATTTAAATAACGATCCAACAATAATTGTTTTTTCGCCTCCTTATGATTCCTCTAAAACTTGTACTCATACGATGGTATTCACAGGTAAAAAATATATCTGTGTGGACTCGGCCAATCAACCCAGTCGTCGACGGCAATACTTCTTTCGCCGTCGCTTTTGTTAGTCGACGCACCGACGGCTGGCCATACCCCTTCTCCTTCAACATGACTGAAATCGGACTAACACATCCAGCGGGTTATGTCTTCGAGGTAACTTTTTCATTGTTTAATGGGGACCTACCCAAAACGTAACATTTTCATTGTTGAAGAAGCATATAAACGATCGTGGTGGTTTACGGTTGGAACAAATTTATTGGAAACTGCCTCTTGGCAGACCCGTAATGAGCGTTCAAAGTAGGTTACATGTTTTTTTAGTGTAACGATATACGCGGTGTGGTGAGAATAGATGCCATATATTGGAATATAAATAATATAAAATGTATTTTATTTTGAATGATTTTTCAAAACGTACGGCTGTGAGAATTCACGGAGTGGGAATTTACATGCGCCTGCGATCTCTCATAAGCGGAATAATATATTGTACTTTGCAACGGATTCAAACCTAAAACTGGACACTTCCATTCTGGTTATTTTGAAGATTTTTTTTTTTTTTTTCAATAACATCGAAACTTGATACAAAATCATTGTTCCCCAATTAAGGCTATGGATGAAAGATAGGATCGTTTGGACGGGGCACCACAAGGGCGATCTTACCACCCCATTTAAATTAATGGTCTTTCACATATGTCTGTGACCATAATTTTTCGCCGTAGATAAAAGTCTTTCAGTATAAACACACGAATGTTGATATCTTCTACTTTGAACTAAGTCTCTTGGGCAATGATTACTTCTTTCCCTTGACAGCAGATTGAAAATTTTGAAGCTAATTTTGTATGTATTTCATGGAGTATAAATAAATCACACTGACTAACTCGTTCTGCAGATTGTGAAATAAACATCCGTTCATATCTGAATATTGTTGTTTTTTCTGCAGGACCTCTACAGCGCTGATTCTCCCTTCATTGTTGGACCTGAAGCCACACTCAGTGGTCGAGTAATACCAACAGGTACGTCGACTTGGCTTTTATTATTTTAGCCGCGAAACGAGAAATTAATGTCGATTCCACTGAATTGATATAATTTTTCATCCATACATGAATAAAAACAAAAAAATACAGAATATAAAATACAAAATACAAAATGAAAGTACAAAATACAAAATAATCATGCATATTCATATAGTCAAGTGGAGCCCGCTCATAAATAGTGCCTTGTTTGCGGACTGGCTGAATTTACAGGAAAGTACAAAAATTGAATAGTCAAACATATAATGGAATGACGAAAACAATGATAATATTATCATAAAAGTAGATTTATAATAATAGAATAAATTCTATAATGATGTTTTTTTCAAATGATATTATATTGGATAGTACAATAATCAACTCTACCAGTATACTACACCATTTATAAATAAATCAAAAATCTCGACCTGATTGGATTTTTCAATTAGTGTTACATCCTTTGAATGAAAATACATACTTCAATTTGTGCATTTTAATGGAAACGTGATTATACTTCTCAAACTTATGTAATTAACATATTGCTGTCAGGTCAAATGTATTTTTCCGAGGAATTTTCTAAATGATAAGTGATATTGAGAGAGATACTTCTAGTTTTATTTATTAGCGTGTTCACCACACTGTGGAAATTCACTTATATGTTTTGAAGATGGTGTTACTGAATTCAGATTTCTATAGTTACTGAAAGTTTCAAAAAAATGCGTGAGTGCATTCCTTAAAAATAATTGTCTCGAGCCCAACACCTGGGTGCATTATACTATAATCATTTCGACTAGAAGGCCTATTGCTTATTCTTATTTGAAATTATCATGATTGTAATAATTTTTGAATGATTATCAACGTCTGAATATTTTATTTATTTACTGATCCCAATCCTAAAATACCGAAATCTATAACTACTCGACCAAGAACTTCATAAATGATAATAATCAAGTTCCTATAACATTCTTCAAGTTTATAAAATACACTTTATATTAAAACAACTTCACATAGACGAGTCATAACTTCACATTCGAATAGCAGTCTTAAAGTCAATGATTCTTCACGACGAGATTTACTATTGTAAACAGAACAACATATTTCAAAAGTAATATAGAAGTTTTTCTTTATTCTTAGGTGAATTTTGTGGATTGACCGTATTATTCTGTCATGTAATATGTGCTGTGACGAGAACAATCCTGGCCCTATACCACTTCAAAACACATAATTTGTGTATTTTTCATACAAATTATTGTTCATATATACTGATATGTATCCGTAATAAAAGTAGGTCGACCAAGAAAATGACTGTACAAACTTTGATAATTACACAATCTTGTTGCAACTTCAGTATATATAAATCTTTTTTTAGATCTCTGCCCATGTACATTGGATTGCCTAAATCGACACAGAATGTATCAAAATAAAAAATACACAAAATAATTATGATTTTTTTTTTATAAATCCTTTTTTTTCTTTTATGAATCAGATTTTCTTTCGTCAATACAAGTATATTATATTCTGTTCCAACTCCTAGTCGATGTGATATGATTGTTTATTTTTCCCAGGCACTGTGTTCTATCGAGCTACTGCAATTGAGGGTGCAGCAAAGAACAGCGCAACACAGGTGTAATATCGAGAACAGATCTGCGATAACTTAGTTGATCATTAATTGGCTAACTATTAGTCAAGTTACGAAAATAGCATGAATAACTGAAGGCGATAATTATTCCTTAATCCACTATCAGTTCGTAATACCGCATCCAAATAATATTTTGATATTCTACGAGAATTCCAGTGACGTTCAAAATATCTTCCATGGATAAAAAGTTGAAACAACTCAGTTAAAAAAAAATGGTTAGAAAACTGCATTCAGATTATATTGATGGATGAAAACGAATTCTCGTATTAACTTATCCAAATCACTATCAGGAAATGTTCATATTATTCCAAATATTCTGTATTTTAATTAATGAATAGTATCTTTGGGAATTTTGCACGAAGCACTATGGTATAGGAAGGATGAAGAAAATGTAATTAAATTGAAGCACTTATATTCTTGAATGTGATAATAAATAAGCTAATGTATATAATAATTATTATAATGACACAATAGTTGTATTATTTAGTCCAATCGATTCCTATTTTTATTTATACCTCGTAATAACCGTGAATTCAACGGATCAGTTCAGAGCAGTCGATAAAGTAGCATAAATAGTTCTAAAATATGAAGTTCAGTCTACTTTATCGACTATGGTACAGAGTATGTTCATGTGTGACTCTCTGACGAAAAATAACAACAGAATGCGCTAAAAAAAACTGTCAACAAGTCAATGTGACATTTTAATAAATTTCATTGTTGAAAATATTCACGCACTTTATTTTGTAGCTCGTCACAAGTTTCTCATTTCAACGCAAATAGCGTTTCTGCAACTTTTTTCTGTTCAATAGAAAATAAGATAGAATAATTAAAATGTAAATTGCACTGATAAAGTGCTGTGGGCTCTGATCTGGATGTAGTGAGACATCAGTTTTTTAAAATTACTTTCAAACGATTATAGACATCAAAATTCAGATTTCATCGCTCTTTAATAGACTACCAATCAAATGCTTTCTATGATACTTTTCCTCTTCAGGTTTCCCCTTTTCCCCTAAGGATTTTCGAAAGAAATTCTAGAGAGACAAGGATATTGGCAAGTGTGAATAAGCCGTTTCCTTTCCCCAACACAACTGTTTGAATTGTTCATTATTCCGTTAATAATAAGTATGATATCATATTCACAGCTTATTGAATGAATTACTTCAAAATTCATTTTTATCCCCCGTCCATTTTGTCATCTTTCCCTTAATCGAGGAACAATGACTTTGTGTCAAGTTTTTTATTTTTATGAAAAAAATTGAATTTATGAATGAAACAATTATACAGCCTCACTCCATGTATCATTTAAAACATAATTTCAATATAGAGTATGATGAACTGGATGAAAAACTAAATTATAGAAATGGCATTCACGTAGGAGAAAATAATTTTTTTTCAAAGTAAAATTCAGTAGGCTATGCTGGAATAATAATGTTCGTAATCTATATTTAAATATGTCTGAATACGTCCGGTATTTATTCAATTCAATTAATCAATGTCAAACATAGATATAATAATTGTATAACAATCAATCCCTTGGTTTCTAATCTCAAGCAAATCCTATTGATATAGATACCTGAATAGATCATGACTCGGCATTTGTCTCGATTGATATTGCAAGCTCGAAAGCAGTGCAATTGAAAAAATATATTCATTATTAGCAAAATATTTCTGGAGCCACAGCATATATATATAATATATATATAACAGATATATATATATATATACTTGTTTTCTATTACAGCCATACAAAAAATCTTTTCAGGCTCATTTTTGCTGACTTTTAGTATGGAAAGAAGATTTTTTCATGAAGAAAAATACACCAAAACCTCCATTGTTGCAATTTAGCAAGTGGATATACGTATTTCACTGTATCGTTGTTTCCTCCATGAAGGTATCTAAAATGGTTGATTAATTATTCATACGCTCTTACGAAAATGAGCACGTGTGTAAACAAAGCTAATTCACAGGTACATAAATTACTAATTACATAAACAGTGAATGTCAATAACCTCTCTGAGGAAAAGATAATAGGCCCATACACAAGAAATTATTACGAATTATGAATTATTCTTTAAGAATTACGATTATGCATCACCATTAATGATGGCTGGATTTTTTTTCTATTCAAAGTGAAAATAAGTATCATACAGGTTTAGTCCTCGTCAGTGATAGACAACCTTTTCATCAGAAGGGCCATTTTATTCATTTGTCCGTGTTCGCGGGCCTCACAGGTCACAGGTCATAAGTTGCAAGTGTCCCGGAAAAATATACAACGTCTCTCTGGAGTCTAAAGACGTATTTGAGGATCTATTGGGACCAATCTGGTCACTCGATATCCACGTTGCACTAGGGTGAAAATTTATCGAAACTTACATGAAACTCGAAGTCTAGGTAGGCCTATACAGTATAACATGATTTAGACCTATACTCAACGTTCATTTGGGAAAATAATGCAGTTGAAACAAGAAAGTATAACATATTTCCAAACAGAGTACATTTATGAGCCTTATTAAACTAATATAGGCCTAATACATTATATTATAAAGAATGTATCAATAAGATGAACATTTTGTCTCTCTAGAGAAAATAAAG